>CM051702.1:21471035-21688535 GCA_028022725.1 Lycodopsis pacificus
TGAGATATTCCTTAAAAGACTTTGCCAAAAACATGTTTGGGAGGTAACAGTGAGCTTTGACCACCAAAGTCTAATCAGTTTAACCTCGAGTGCAAGTGGATGTTATGTTCCACACGTTCACAAAAACATAATGCCTATGTTGCAAAGCTCTTAAGGCAATCACTTTACCTTTGTCTTTAGTAAACATCATTTTTATTAAATGTAAGAAAAAAACAGGGCTGTGATCCATCACTAGATGAAACTATTCCACTACTATCTAAATAAATGTTAAAAATAGATTGGCTAAATAATTCAATGGCAACTGTGATCACTTTGATGGTCAAGAAAAAAAAACTGCAAATTTCTGGTTACCGCTTTTAGATTTTTCAATTGCTCTCAAATTGATTGGCTTAAGCTGTATTTAAAAAGAGACATATCTTTGTGTCAGAATTAGCTTAGACTTATGGACAACCGAACTGTGCAAAGCCTACACAAAATATACTGCAAAGTACACTCAGGACTGTGCAGACCTGAACCGTAGCCGTAATGATGACACTTCTGGCAGCTCACCTTCTCAGCTTCGTACTCGTTCAGGTAATCTTGTTTCTCCTCATCAGTCAGGTCTCTCCACATCCCTCCGATAATCTTTCCAATCTCCCACAGCTTCAGGTCCGGGTTGGATGCCTTCACTTGGTCCCATACCTTGCATTTGCGCACAAACGCAAGATGCAAACACACATTCACCATTGAGAGCATCGCCCCACACACACACACACACACACACACACACGCACACAAAAATAACATATGGTCACAACAGGGAAACTGCAGTTGATGGCAAGTTAGGTTACTATAAGACAGTGAAGGAAATAAAAGAGGAAAAGTGCTGAGGAAGGAAGAAATTGGCTTCAAAATGATTATTTGGTATAAGGTAAAGCATATTTTGTGTTGCAAAAAGATTGGATGGAATGGAATGAAATATATCTAAAGACAGAATCACCAGTTTTACGTGAACATGAATTTGAGTAGATTTTGTCTTTACGCCGTAATCAACGTTAAAATGTCAGCTCTAAAACTAGAGAAGCAGCAAAGCAACAGGCACAAAAGGGGGAAATGAAGGCAGATCATGCTTGCAGAAGGAAACACAAGGCGATGTCATTTCTCTTTATCGTTGACAAACATGGGAGGCTACTGTAAGCCAACGGGAAAACAGAGTGGAGAGTATCCACTAGGTGGTTGAGGTGGTGGTGAAGGCGTCATGGCTTGGCTGTTTCCCACCCTAAAACCCCTGTAACTTTTCAGGGGATGGGAGGACAAGCAGTAAAAGCAGACACCGTGGATGGGTGTCTTACCTTCCTGCTTACCTTCCGGCTGTACCGCATGTAAGGCATCAGTGGCTTGTCTGGAGGTTTGGGAGGCTTTGGGACGGTGATCCCTGAGGAGGTCTGTGGAGGGAAGACAGACAGAGAGAAAAGGGAGGGCAAAGAAGTGGAGGAGAAGAAAATGAAGGAACAGAAAAAGGACAAACGGTTTAGAGAGAGAAGAGAGAAAAGCAAACATCAGCTGATTATGGTCTGTTTATGTTGAAGCTTGTATGAAGGCAAATTAAGAGGCGTTTATGTGAATATGACAATACATAACTCTAAAGTGGTCCTGAATGCTTTCCTAGTTCCTACAGCTGGATACATTTATGATGCATATTGATTGTTTGGCAGCCAACCCTAGCATGTCGAGAAAAACAGTTCAAGATAATCTAACAATTACAAATAGTTGCTATTTAGAGGGTTTGCTGAACGCCAGTCAGCTAGACAACAAGCCTGTGAGCTTTGTGGCTGGAGCAGGAACCAAATCTAATTCCTGTTTGCATTCCCACTGCATCTGAAAAACTGTGCAGACGAGGCAAATGACATCCACCAGACTAGCCAACTGAGGGATGCATGGCAGTACTCCATCCAAGTATATCATCAGTTGTATCAAACAGCTGTGCAAACATTCATAAAGTTATAGATTGTAATAACCAGGAACTACAGGCGATGCTTGAAAATGTCTCACTTTCGGACTAAAATAAGCCAGAAGGTCAAATTCACCTACTTGTAATGACAACATTGAACTCCATATTTACAATGTGACAGTTGTGCACAAGTCTAAAAGGTGGATTTGTTCTGTCCATACATGTTCTCTTTGAGTACAGCAGTGTAACGTCAATAATAGAAATGTGAAAAAATTCAACCCCATGCAACAGCCTGAGTGAAAAATACATCATGGGCTACGTGTTTTTCAAATTGTAACCACATGTGACAAATCAAATGTTTATTCAGAAACATTTTTAAAACCTCATCTCACTACTAAAAAGCAGCATCGTCTTGCAGGCAGGACAGCAGAGGTTATGTCACAGAGATGTACAAAGACGTATTGAAGCTAGGTCCATGCTTGTCGTAAACCTCAATCCAGACAATGACCAGTCACAGCCTGCACGTCAAGCGCAGAGGTTCCAAAAGCAGAACTTTGTGTCGTGCACGCTCGGAGCACGACTGGCAGAAATAGTTCCAAGATAAAAGCACCAATAACATTTCTGAGGGTTTTACAAAGACAGACAATTTGTTTTTAAAATATTTAGAAACGGGAGGTCCTGAAGATCTACATTTGAGTTTCTATTCTGCCAGCCAAATCAAATGAGATATTCAACCTTTGTTTCATTATAATGAATTTAATACTTGAGTTTTCTTTACAGGTCTTGAATAGAGGTAATAAAGTAGTCCATGAATATAAGACGAGTTAACAGCCAATTACAATTCCTCCTCAGCATTGGGGAGAATACTCCAACGAACAGCGCATTGAGCACAGACGCCTTTGTGCGTGCTGTCTATGGAGGCTCGTGCCAAGGTGCCTCACACGGATATAAACGATGCTTTACAGGGCAACACACAGCAGTCCCATTGAACTATGAAAGCTGGTAACCAGAGTCGCGCATCTCTGCAAGTAGGTACAAAGTGGCTGTCAGGACACCCGCTTGTCCTATTTGCCTTTAGTACCTTACAAGCAAATAAACACGCAAACAGTGGTGGGCCGTCAGGGCCAGCAAAGGCCTTCTCTAAACAGAATCACAAAGGTATACCGTACTTTCCGGACTAAAAGCCGCACCGGTATATAGACCGCGCCCGCACATTTTTAAAAGAATAAGGAATTTTTCGCACAGTCCACCGAAAACATTATATTTCCCACAATTTAAGCTTCTGCATTTTCCAAATGCACTAGTATTATTCAAACGTACTGTTCGGTTCGTAAGCCTTGTACGGAACGGTTTAATAAGAATATGTGTATTGTTACGCATGTCATGAGATTATTAGGTGGTGTTTCAGCTGCAGGACAGCACTGAAGGCCCAGGTATAAAATGCACAGCCCGCCACTGACGCAAACACTCATTCACTGAAAAATAAAAAACATACAGCTTGATACTTCTGTCCTGTGTTCTGTTTAGGGATGCACCAATGACCTTCTAGATATCTTAAAGAGTTTCAAGTGACAAAAAATAGTCAATAGCCAAGAACCATCCATCATAGGGATTAGAACTTAGATGCTTCCACAGTGGTTTTTCCTTGCTAACGGAATGGAAGTAAATGTTTGGTGAAGCAGACTTAAAAGTATTATAGAGTGAAAAGTCTAAATGAGTCAGAATTAGGGGTGTAACGGATCACAAACCTCACGGTTCAGTTCGGATCACGGTTCAGGAGTCACGGTTCGGATCAACAAAGAAAAGGGGAGGAGACAAATATAACTTTGCTTTCCATTTATTAATTAAAGAACTTCAAGAACACTTAAAGCAAAGAACTTTGGCCTATAGTCTTACATGAAAACAAAAATATTGAAGATGTCCAATTTGAAACAAAATTAAATAAATAAATAAAAATAATACATTCAAGAATTCTGTTAAGTTTAAGTGCAATATGAGTTATGTTGATATCCTCGTCCTTTCATCAATACTGAAAGAAAGAAACAGCCAGTGAGCGAGCTTCCACTGTTTACACTGAACTGAACTGCTCGGCAACAACTTGGGTCTGTGTTTACTTCCTGTCAGGTTATGCCATTCAAATACACAATAATGTTACATTACTGTGACATTACTTTCAAAAAGATGAGAATATCTCCATTGTCTGGGGAGAGGGTCGACCTTTCTGGTGACTGGAATATTATTGGGCCTGTCTAGCTTCACTCTGATGCTTCTGTCAGCACCTGAACCAGGTGTGTGTGTGTGTGACGCTCACAGAGGGGGCGTGTCTACAGCACCGGACTAACAATCACTCCGCCGTGGTGAAAGCGGTCTCTACAGTCTTTTCCTTCTCATAGACGCCTGGAACAGCTTCACACTGAAGTGGGTGCGTGAGTGGACTTCGTAGCGTGGCTCAAGCATTTTAACCAGATTTAGAAATCCTTTGTTTTCTACACCGGAGTGTCCCCGTCGCTGACAGACGGGATGGTGGCTCTTCATATGTGTGGACATGCCGATGCTTTGCCGTTGTCGTGTGACTCTCTTTAAATAACGCCTACATACCGTAACGGTTTCGTCCACCACTCTCATCCGTCATTATACGTTACACGGAAGACAAAATGTTCCCAAACTTGCGACTTAAATGACGCCGCGGCTTCTGACGTTCCTCCGCTCGCCATGACTTCACCGTTAAATGCTTCTAAGCTGCTCCGTTCACGTCAACACTCCTGCTTTATATCTGTTCACTGACACTCTGCATTGATATTCGGGGACTTGTTACTTGAAAAGGAACAACAGCAGTAGAACTTTATTACACACTATGATGATTACACTGTAAAAATAAAATAAAAAAAAAAATACTCGATTGATCCGCGGATCACGAGTGAGCCGAACCGTGAGGGGTAATCCGAACGGATCACGGATCGATCCGTGACACCACTAGTCAGAATTACCGTGACACGTTTAAAACGGACACCGCAAATATTCCTTTATTCTTTCATTTACAGTCTGAAAAATGTTAAATGTAATATAAATAATGCTTTTGCAAAACCCACAAAACACCCCTAATTTGTTCAGAAACTAAATTTAAACTTCTAACTGAAGCTAACGTAGCAACCTACCGATACTTTAGGTACTACGTGATGCACTGAGCCCATGTGTGGCATATTTCACTATATGACCGGGGAAATTATGGTGACTGAACACGATCCCTCCTCTCCTATCTGTGCCCCTATATTTAGCCCAAGACAGTTTCTTAGTATCCTCCCTCTTATCCTGCACCCATCCCATTTTTTGATTTGTTTTCCAAATCCCTCCATCAATTCATTACCCTGCTGGAGCCTCCGGAGCTCCCTCCCAGCCGGAGGTTGTTGTAGGCCAGATGGCTGTAAGGGTTGTAGCCCACAAACCCTGGGGTGGAAGGCAATTGCTGATGGAAGACAAATGAGACAAAACACGAATGAGAAATGGTTTACAAACAAGAGGAGGAAGAGGGATAAACATAAATAAGTGAAAAGGGGGAAAAAGTGAAAATATATGCGTATTGTTTTTCTTGTTTGCTTTCCATGATGTCATCATGCAAGACAAAAAAGGCAACTGGCCGCCATTCAGAATTCACAGTGGGAATGTTGCATGTAAATCAGGTCCTTGTGACAAGCTCATGTTCTTAAGCCAAAGTTGCATTTAATTAGCCATGTAACCGCAACATTGCATTTCAACTTTAAACAGTTCTGCCCCCTGCTATCAAAAATAAGCTTGACTACAACTGTACACCAAATGTGCTAAACTCTGATATTTGATGCCAAAAAAGGCTTAATATCTTAAATCACATGTAATAAAAGCACATGAGGCACATCGACTTCTGCGCAAAACCATAAATGAGTGGTGGTATGATAGTAAAAAGCAGAAGTGAGAGCGAGGATGGAGAGCTGAAAAACATCCACTGTGTTCAGACAGAGAGAGAGAGAGAGGAATTAAATGAAAGCAATATTAAAAAAAATGTGGAGAGAGTAATGCCGTGTTCACACCAAACACCATATTCGCGTCAATTGCGCCACCGGTCTCGGGACCATTTGTGTACATTCGCGCGAATCGCACCTTATCGCCCTGAAAGCCGTTCAACTGTCCACCATTAACCATGGAAAAAAATAACCTCTATTTCTGCTTAGTACGTGTCCCGGGAAACTAAACGCCGTCATGTCTTGGTTCATAATATTGTCCAGAGGAGCTCTGTGGATTTTATCGAGGTGTATTCACTGTGTCTAGCAAGCCACACGTCGCTGTTTACTACAGCTGTATGAACACAAAATAAACTGATTTGGCTGTGATTTAATGGCAATAAACCGACAAAAATAACTACGTAATGATGCACATAGTTTGGTCCGGTCTCTATTGATATGAGGCATCGTAGAGCTCTGGGTGAACACAGATGGCTACAGGATTTCTTTCCTGATTCAACAACGGCAGGAAGTCAGTGATGACAGGAGGAGCATCTCAACGCTGATAGGCTATCGCGCCCGGGCATAACGCGAATATTTCGCTGAAGTTGAAAAATTTCAACTCACGCGTTAGGGATGATTTGCCGTTTGACGCAAATTTGTGTCAATCGCGCAATCGCAAATCCGCGCCGCGCCAGTCTCATCGCGTCTGTGCATAGACTTTGTATGTAATCTACTCGCGCGAATAATTCGAGCCGCGTTTGGTGTGAACACAGCATAAGACATCAAGAAAGAAAGATAAAAAGGAAACCAAAAAGAGTGTACAGACCTAACATGGCCCTTTGGCCACTAAACAGTAAAAGCTGAGACTGGAACTGAGATCTGGACACTTACTGTTGTCGGGGCAGGGGGGGGGGGAGGGGCGTAGGATGGTCGTTCTGTGAGAGAGAGAAAAAAGAAAGAAATGTTAGGCCACTGTTACCACAACCTGCTTTGTGTGTATTTTATGGCTATCTTTGCTAAAATCACATTTATGTATTATTGTCCCTTCATAATACTGCTATACAGCAAACACTAAACATTAATGGTGATTTAAATGATCAGAAATAGAGTCCAATTTCCAACATCATTTTGTCAATGCTACATTGTTCCCAGAACACAGGAAGAGAGCATGGCAGGCCAAAACCTTTACAAACTGAGTCAAACTAAGTGTATTCAAAATAAAGAGGGGTGATGCCAATAGAGGACAGAGCAACAAGACACAGCAGCATGGCGCATGCATTGCTTCTTCAACCAGTACTGGTTTGAGACCAGGGCTTGCTGACGTCAGCTACACGATGGGAGAACTTCCTCACTGCCATTCAGTGCAATTGTAACTAAGAGCTGTTGGGTGGCCACACAGCAGAGACGTTCTGCAGTTTGCCAATTATGGTGATCCGTAATCATGATTTATTACAGTTTAACCATCTTAGAGTGAACTAAAGTTATACTGTTGACAGTCAATATAAATAAGCGTTTAGGAGGTTTAGAATGATGATAACGTTGTGAACAACAAATCTGGGTTGAAATCATAGACTGTACATAAGAAATGGACGTAGTCATCGTGACGTAGGGCTGGGCGGTATGACCAAAAATGCATATGACGGTATTTTGTAAGATTCTGACTGTTTTACGGTATATCGCGGTATTTTTTTTCCGCGTTAAAGCATTAATTAATTAATGCCGAAAAGAAACAGCCGGCCAGCAAGCGGTGAACAGCTGTTTGTGTGGCGTGTCTTCCGCTCCGTCACTTCCTGTTTCCTTCACCTACATTCCCCTGGGTCCTAAGCCCCTCCATGGAAAGAAACGGGATTAGACCGTAGGATTTAGTTGTTAGTAGGTGTTGTTTAGGTTTATTTCTTTAGTTGTTTTTTTTATATATTTATATATATATAAAATATATATATATATATATATATATATAAAATATATAATATATATAAAATATATATATATATATATATATATATATAAAATATATATATATATATAAAATATATATATATATATATATATATATATATATATATATATAAAATATATATATATATATATATATATATATATATATATAAAATATATATATATATATATATATATATATATATATATATAAAATATATATATATATATATATATATAAAATATATATATATAAAATATATATATATATATATATATATATATATATATATATATAAAATATATATATATATATATAAAATATATATATATATATATATATATATAAAATATATATATATATATATATATATATAAAATATATATATATATATATATATATATATATAAAATATATATATATATATATATATATATAAAATATATATATATATATATATATATATATATAAAATATATATATATATATATATATATATATATATAAAATATATATATATATATATATATATATAAAATATATATATATATATATATAAAATATATATATATATATATATATATATATATAAAATATATATATATATATATAAAATATATATATATATATAAAATATATATATAAAATATATATATATATATAAAATATATATATATATATAAAATATATATATATATATATATATATATATATATATATAAAATATATATATATATATATAAAATATATATATATATATATATATATATATATAAAATATATATATATATATAAAATATATATAAAATATATATAAATATATAAAATATATATAAATATATAAAATATATATAAATATATATATATATATATATATATATATATATATATATATATATATATATATATATATATATATATATATATATATATATATATAAATAAAATTTTATTATCAGAACAGTGAAGAAAAGGTTATCCTGAAAATGCACACTCCGGTACAGTAGGTGGCGGTATGCACCTATGCAAGTTGGTTGCGATCCGCAAATGGAAGAAGAAGCCCCCTCCATGTACAGCTTCTTATCACGTACATTTATAACAAATACCACACATATTACATGGTAATCAGCGTTGCATATGTCTCTGACCTAAATACCTTTTGTTGTTCAGTCTTTGTTCATCCTGCATCGCTCTTTTCTGTTTTCTTTAATGTAACGTTACTGCCGCGACAGAGCCTCTCCCAGCTGTTAGCGGACTGTTGTTAGCGAGCTTTACCCAGCATGCAGTTCGGCGGGGAAATTTTATAAATGTACAATTATCAGTGCTACAAATTGTTTATCCGTCACAAACTGTTGTGTCGTGGTGTTTTGCCCTGTTAAAGAGAGTTAGTTGTGGGTTGTTCATTGTTGTTATAAAGTTATGACCATGACTAGGGTTCCCACTCAACAGTTAAGACAACTAGCTCCGACCGCAGCGTTCCCAGCGGCGAACAATATATTTTGCTGCCTGTTGAAGAGCGTCGGCTGTGCGTATGACGGTATATGAGAAATTCATATCGTACGGGAAATTAAAACCGGTATACCACCCAGCCCCATCGTCATCCATTGGTTTGTGGACTGCCGTTATGAAGCCTCTAGTCTGGCGATTTCGCTATCTTGGAATACGGCCGTCGCCATGTTGTTTTTTCACAACTGATGAAAGTGACCATATTTGGACTGAGGAGGAGTGACGTAGTGACCCTGCTTTATGGTCTATTTGACTCTAAATGGACCATAATTTACTAAATGAACATCATGCTGTATTGAAGAAGACTTGAAACTAGAGATTGAGACCATGAACTCGTGTTTACTGAGGTAATTAATCAAGAGAGAAGTAGAGTTATTTTCTCATAGACTTCTATACAATCAGAAGAGTCGCCCCCCGATGGAGATTAGAGAGAATGAAAGTTTTAAACATCTGCTTCACCCAGCAGTCTGGTTGAAATCAGCAGGAGTTCATGCTTAATTCATTAAAAATGAGTATTGAGCCCAGGTCAATTATAACGTTATTTGTCCAAATGTAATCTTGTAAAATGTAGTTTGGCAAGAAATCAAGTTGTTTGAAAGACTTGTTTTCACAGCAATTTAAAATAAATAACAGACAGAGTTATGACCTGTCTTCCAAATATTAGCTCTAAGCTTATAATAATTAAAACTACTAATGCGAAAAAAAAGTAATCTCTTATTTCCTAATAATTTCAATCGTGTTTCTTAATCACTATAGATGACTATAACAAAGTGAAGGGATATTACTTAGAAGTGTTGACAATTTACACTGATTTCCAAGTGCTTGAAAAGATTTTTCAGGACGTTGGTGAAAAAATGAGTCTGGAGCCTATTATACCAGCTGCTATAAACAACGATCTGTATCGCTCGATACAGTTCATCAACGACCGGTAATCGTCAGCGGCATCTTCAAAAGTTTTTTCTGACTCAGAACCTTGATAGAATCCTAACTGTGATTTTTGTGATCCGTTGTCAGGGTACAACGGATCACAAAAGTACACTATATATATTTTACAAATGAGATGTATTTTGTCTTGTCTGAACTTAACCATGATAGGTTGTTACACAGCTGGAGAAGCAATTTTTAAAACAAATTATTCCACTTTGATAATACCACTCTTAATTGTATTTAGTGATCATTTTATACTATTCATTATGTTTTTACACAAGAGTTATGATACAAAGAAAATAAAAAGTGTTAATTAGTCACTGGTGGTCATTTACAAAGCTATCGCAGATAGATTTCTAATAGCAACAACGCTAATGAAGTGAACTTTCGTTTGTCTTCAACATGCATGTTTCACGTCTTCAACATGCATGTTTCACGTCTTCAACATGCATGTTTCACGTCTTCAACATGCATGTTTCACGTCTTCAACATGCATGTTTCACGTCTTCAACATGCATGTTTCACGTCTTCAACATGCATGTTTCACGTCTTCAACATGCATGTTTCACGTCTTCAACATGCATGTTTCACGTCTTCAACATGCATGTTTCACGTCTTCAACATGCATGTTTCACGTTACTTACTTGACATCGTGGCTGCAGACGAGACTAAGTAGAGCAGGCAATTTCCATGTTGGTCAAGCTGGATAAGAAAACATAAAAGAAGAAAATCCGTCACACACATTATATTAAGTAAAATCACACTGCTAATGCAATTTTTAGCTTGGTAGAGACAGTAGCATAAAGACACCGGCAAATGATTTTAAAGTAACCAGCACCGAAAATAAGGACGAATGATAACGATGGCTGAGGGG
This sequence comes from Lycodopsis pacificus, assembly GCA_028022725.1. Classification (NCBI taxonomy): domain Eukaryota; kingdom Metazoa; phylum Chordata; class Actinopteri; order Perciformes; family Zoarcidae; genus Lycodopsis; species Lycodopsis pacificus. Next base: position 21,482,186 of record CM051702.1, read on the forward strand.
AATTAAAAAGCTAACGTTAACTTACCCAGCAGCTTGGCCTACTAGCCAAACCTGCTAACACAAAGAGGCTATTTACCCCATAATAATCTTGATGGTATTGAATTCAATGGATTTTAACGTCATTTAGTTACTAAAACAGAAATTACACAAAGCACGACCTCTTGCAAAACGGTTGACATCAGAAGCGTGCATGGCTTTCAAGATGCTTGAAACCTTGTCGTTGAAGCTCGGCTAACGAACAATACAAACTCTGGCTAACATTACATCGTGGTGGTAAACTACCCATACTATCTTAGTTATCTAATTGTAATTCAATCACATTTGAGGTCGTTTTTACACTAGTCACAAAATGATAAAAATGTAACCGTTTTCAAGTAATTATGTTGGAAACTGCGTAAACATACTCAGTCAGTCGTCCTTTGTTCCCTCCATAGGGCCGCTTGTTCCGCGTCACACAAACCGGAAGTGTTAGGTTTGTTCTGTTGGGCGGAAAGGATGTTTTCAGAATAAAAGCGCAACTTCAAATATACAGCCGCTACACAGTTGCCATCAATATACATCAATAAAAGAATAACAGGTTATGAAATCTGCAATATTCCAAATCAAGAAATATTTCTCGGGCAACATTTGACTTCTTGAGAGTTCTAGTTGTGTTATCTACAACCAATAATTGTTGGAATGCTGTTAAGCAGTCCAACTATTGTTCTTCGAATCTTTATTCAACTTCTATTTCTTCCGTCCCACCTCTTCTTCTCCTTCATATTTTAAGCTACAGAAACCGTTCAACTATTAAAATGTTCTGCTCTTTCACCAGAGGGGTGCTATGACCTTTCATATTTCTAACCTTTAAACTTTTTGAATTATTAAGCTTTTTGCAATTTTTATTTTCAAAGCCCCACAGAATGAATCCTAACTGAAATGCTTGTGATGAGCCTGTCATTTAATAACCGGTTTGTGTTTATCTAACATTATGATTCTGTCTCCTCTCCCCTTCTCCCCCACACCCCACACCCCATTTCAAAATAAAAGCCCCAGAGAGTGAATTCTAACTGAACTGCTTGTGATGAAGCCTGTCATTTAACAACCTCTGTTTATGTGTGTCAAACATTATGATTATGTCTCCTCTCCCCCTCCCTCCCCCACCCAGCCCACCCTTTCTAAATAAAAGCCCCATGGATTAACTGTATGTAAACATTAAGCTCAAAATTAGGCTTTTTTGTTGAAATAATGAATGCTCTTACAAATACTGCGACAACTACTACTGCTGCTAATATTTCTAGTATTACTACTATTACTGCTGCTACTACTTCTACTACAACTTTTGCTGTTGCTACTATTACTAGTGCTATTACATCAATATTATTACTACCACTACTACTATTACTACCACTACTACTATTACTACCACTACTACTATTACTTATACTACAACTGCTACTACTGCTATTCATGCTACTACCAGTACTAATACTACTACAGCTATTAGTACGACTGCTACAAGTACTACTACTACTGCTACTTCAAATACTGCCATTACTTTTACTACTAAATACTACGACCACTACTACAGCTATTACTACTACTACTGATACTAGGCTACTACTTCTTCTAAATACTAATACTTCTACTACTAATGATACTTCTACTACAACTACGACTTCTACTACTACTATTACAAATATCACTACTGCTACTACTACTACTTATTCTAATGCTACTAATACTTCTACTACTAATAATACTTCTACTTCAACTACAACTTCTACTACTATTACTACAAATATCACTACTTCTGAAATTTGTTTAAGCTACAGAATTTGTTCAAATATCAAAATGTTCAGCTCTTTCAGGAGAGGGGTGCTTTGACTTTTCATTTTTCTAATCTTTAAACTTTTTGAATGAAGCTTTTTGCAATTTTCTTTTGAATGGGATCTCTATGGAGCAATTTTTTCTCAATTAATTTCAGCTTTCAGCATTCCAACGCATTTTCAGCAGGAAATGCATTTTCTAGTTATTTGTAGTATGATATCAAATCATATGTGGGAAAAAATGGTATTCTCATCATTGATCCAAGTCTCACTCAAAGATAAGGCTATAGAAGTCTTACTTATGCAGTGATACATAAAAACAGTAAATACTGTGTAAAAATGGAAATGTGTTTATTCGACCAAAGATTATGCTGATCACTTTTTAGTTTTGGGGGAGAGATGGAGATTACAAAACAGAGCCACTCTTTGCAAAATTCAGGCATATCTTTAATACATTAACATTTTTTTTAATTTTTGCGAAACAAGCATCCATCCATCCATCCATTTTCCTCTGCTTATGTCGGGTCGCGGTGGCAGCAGGCCAAGCAGGCTGACCCAGACTTCCCTCTCACCGGCAACATGTTCCAGCTCATCCGGTTGGTGTTCGTTCGGCATTCGGTGTTCATACACCGAACGTTCGCCGGCCGGCCGGTCGGTGCGCGTTCCATGTGGCCGGTGTTCGTACATTCGTTCCGTGTTCGTTCGTTTATAAATTACAATACATGTACTGTATTTAAGAAAAAATATTAAATTATGAAATAGCTATAACTTTGTGATTCTGTCTAGGCCAGCAGAGAAGGCCTTCCAGGCCCTGACAGCTCACCACTGTATATATCGTATATATATATATCATATAATAATATTCAGTATAATATAAAACACACACATACATATATAGATAGATAGATATATACAATATATAAAATATAATATAATATAATAAAACATGTTTATTTATTGAGATGCCCCTATGGACCTTGTTATAGGAGGTAAAGCTCAGGAGAAGTAAACATGAAGTGTAACTAGAACATTTTGCAAGACATTTTGACAGTGTGGCTTCTACTGCCCGAAGACGTCGGAATATATATACACGATAACAATGTTACCGGTAGTGTCATTCAGGTTCAATTGAGATAGCGAGAGAAAGAGAGAGCGTGTGTGTAACTGGTTGCCATGGTGAGGACACACCTGGTGACTCTGCCGAACGCGCTGATGTGGTTTCTATGTTTGTGATGTTAAAAGATGTGAGCTCCAGAGCAATATACAAAACTGGTACCGTCTGCTTTCTTTGAGAAATGAGTGGTCAGATTTAACATAGAGTCCAATGGAGCAGTTGGTTGGAGTTCATGTCGCTCTGCGGCTCTTTGAGCCAAATGTGTAATGGTGCGTTCACACCAAACGCGGCGCGAATTATTCGCGCGAGTAGATTACATACAAAGTCTAGGCACAGACGCGATGAGACTGCAGTGACGCGAATTTGCGATGGCGCGATTGATGCGAATTTGCACCGCGATTGACGCGAATTTGCGTCAAACGCCAAATCGACCCAAGCGCGTGAGTTGAAATTTTTCAACTTCGGCAAAATATTCGCGTTACGCCCCAGCGCGATAGCCTATCAGTGTTGAGATGTTTCTCCTGTCAGTACTGACTGCCGTTGTTGAATCAGGAAATAAATACTGTAGTCGTCTGTGTTCATCCAGAGCTCTACGATACCTCATATCAATAGAGACCGGACCAAACTATGTATATACATGTGTGTATAAACCATATTGTACAAACAATGAATAGACGCTGCCGTATTTACGTCTAGATGATGTTATTCTGAGTGTTGGTGGAGCTGCTACAATGTTAGCATAGCCTAGCACCGATCCATCCGAGCTCCATTGAGAAGACAAGTACAAATCGGCATCATTACGTAGTTATTTCGGAGTCCCTTTTTGTCGGTTTATTGCCATTAAATCACAGCCAAATCTGTTTATTTTGTGTTCATACAGCTGTAGTAAACAGCGACGTGAATTGCTAGACACAGTGAACACGCTTCGATAAAATCCACGGAGCTCCTCTGGACAATGTTATGAACCCAGACATGACGGCATTTAGTTTCCTGGGATATATGTGACTTCCACAACATGTACTATGCAGAAATAGAGGTTCTTTTTTCCATGGTGAATGGCGGACAGTTGAGCGGCTTTTAGGGCGATAAACCACGCCCCCTCTCCGGCGCGTCCAGCGCGATTCATGCGAATGAACAGAAATAGTCCCAGGCGAGACCGGCGCCGTGAGAGTGTGTGAGAGTGCTGTGACGCAAATTACGGGGCGCGATGAATTAGCGCCGCGTTTGGTGTGAACACGGCATAAGTCTGTTGGATTCCACAGTCATTTGGCTACGACAAGGACACTATTAGCTACTTTTCAATCCAAAAATGATGCATGAAGAGTGAAAATTGTGGAGTCAGTGGCAAAAGACAAATATTTTTTTCACAAGAATCTCAAGCTGCTCTTCACTCTAGCGGTGACATCACGCAGTCTAAGATGCGCAATACACACCCATTATAAAGTCAGAAAAGGGCTGAAAAAATCATAAAAGTTAAATTGCTACAGTTCAAAAAGTGTAAAAGATATCAAAAAGCTGAATTATGCGGCAATAGTTAAGGGGTTTTCAACATTTTAAAGTTCAAATGTTGTCTGTCGCTGAAAGTATGAGGAAGTAGAAGGATTTGAAAGTTTAAGAAGTTTAAGAGGATTTGAAAATGTTCTCCATCGACATCCCATTCAAAACAAATTGCAAAAAGCTTACTAATTCAAAAAGTTTCAAGGTTAGAAATATGAAAATGATAGCACCCCTCTCCTGAAAAACTTGAACATTTTAATATTGGAACGGTTTCTGTAGCTTAAAAAAATGTGGAAGGAGAAGAGTTGCAAAAAATGTACGGAAGAAATATAATATAAAGAAGAATAAAGAACAGGATAACAATACTAGGAATGCTTAACAGCATTCCAACAATTAAATCCAATGGATTATATACAGTGGGCTTTGGCACAGGCAGTTTTACTGCAGTTTTATACTTTGTACTCCCTGATTTGAATGTCTTCCAGGCTCTTTCCTCACAAGATGAGATCATTTCATATAATCTATTTACTCGTTTTGACAAAACAGCTTCAATGACAAAATCAAATATTTGATGAATACATTAATAAATATTCTCTGATTTCAAGTTTTTTTTTTGTTCCATTTTTAACCCTTAATATATAAATATTTGATTTTGTCATTGAAGCTGTTTTGACAAAAACAAGTAAATAGATTATATGAAATTACCTCTCATCTTGTGAGGAAAGAGCCTGGACTGTTTGCCTGTTGTGTCTTCTGCTGGGAATAAAGTGTTGGTTTCAACCTCCTCGTTTGGACCACCCTCCCGGTTCCTCAGTCTGTCTGCCCTGCCTTGTCCTTCCCGGTTCTCACCCTCACATCCCTGGATTCCCTGCTGTTCCCTGTTAATTTTCATTTTGTGTTCATGGTGCATTAAAACCCCTTTGTTTCACTCTGCAATCCCTGGTCATGTCCACCACTGCTAGTTTGGTAGCCAGCAGAGTTCTTTATTATACCATTCAACCCCTGTTTGACACCGGGTATTTTGCACACTACTTTCATAAGATTGTTCTGACTAAAACAACTTGACAAAGGGTTGAGGTGGATCTCGAATGAATCTTCTTTAAATGATATACACCACTTCTATGTGGCATATTATGTTGACCTTTTATCTACCCTTCAAGATTCACCTATCCTTCTAAAACAAAAGGTAGGGGGATGAAAAATTAGGTTTTGATTGTCTTTTTGAGGCCTAGCCAGCCTGCTCGAAATATAAGCATGAGTTTTTGACATTAAGTTCCTGAGTTAGGCTTTATTTATAAGATGATAAAAAGCTGATCTTGTTGCTGCTTTTATGTGGTCAGACTAAGATCAGAGTCAACAATAGCAAGAGGGGCACTACAGGTCATACAGTTCTTATTTAATATTTAGGAAGTTTGATTTAGCTTAATTGTTAAAAATGGAACCATGGACATCCATTTTGGTTGGTTACTACATAACGTGTGTATTATTACACTTTCATCAAAAAAAGTTTGATGTATTTTGTAATAATCACTGCAGTATGTCATAAATTACAAAATGCGGGGGAAAGTGTTACATTTTACTTTAAAGCTGTTTATTTCAAAATTCAGCAGATTATTACAAAATGCGGCTGTTAGATATTGAATTAAATATTTTTTGTTGAGTTATTACATAATGTGGTGCTGTTACAGGGCAATATTGTTTTTGTGCAAAACACATTTGCTGTTGCAAAGGAGACATCAAGTATTTGACAGTATGCAAAACAGGTTCTATGAAAGTCCAACACACTGCGTACCCGACCTCCACACCCTTTACTCTTTGCCTCACTCCTTCAAGGGCACACTACCTCCAGCATTGGACATAGATCGCGATGAGCAAAATTGTCCAATATGAATGCAATTTCTTGGGATATTAGGCTGAGAAAGCAATTGTGGGAAATATTAGTCCAACTCAATATATTAAAGAATATACACAATGTGTTAATCATTCCATTAAAGCGGTTTTCTTTTTTTTTAATTTAGGTGAACTCTTTAGGAAACAGACTGGAACTGGAGGAAGTAGACGCCATTGTTGTTGCTTAGCCAAATGAAAATGATGTCAACTAAGGAATGTGATGCAAGTTATCCCCATAAAGAAGAGAAGACAACCATTAAAAACTGAAAATGGTAGTGAAGCATTAAAAAAGGAAAATTATGGATATGTACATTGTTGGATTTTGCAGTAAACCTTTAATCATATTGAACTCTATTGAATCTGTGTGTTGATTGACTAAGTATTTGAACCATTGTGGTAGAGGACCTCAAGACATCTGGCCCAGGTAAAAGTAGAAGGCTCAAACGATGGAGGATACATTTTTGCAGTTTGAGGATTCCAAATTAACATATAATGAAAAAACATGTATTAGCATCATGGAAAGTTTTTAAAGAACATAGTGTGACATCTTAGTATAATGGAGAAGTAAAACAGGCCCTGCAAGACACAGATGTCAGCACCTAAAGACCCGTTTTTCTTAACTGAAGACATGTTCACATACTCTGTTTCTTGGAAGGGTCGTTTGAAACAGGAGCAGCTTCTCAGAAGGGTAGTTTAAAACATAGAAACCACAACCGACTCACAGTTGAGCTACCTGCATGAACCAGATAAGACCAGACTAGACACTTCCTGCATGGGAGTCATGTGGGGCGGAGGCCTCTGTAGGTATAAAAGGATGCTGAATGTTGTATCTCGTTGCAGCTCACACCACAGACTGCTGAATGAGTATCTGTGGTGCACTCTTCCCTTGCAAGCAAATAAATGGACAAAGACAACTTTGAATCTTTTGAAGACTTTGTTATTGATTTGTGAACAACTCACTCTTCTCCCGATTAACATATGAATCGTCCACCACAATATCCAAGTCCAAATATACAGACAGCTTCTTGTTCCTGGTGCCAGATATAAGTGCATGAGGCATTTAGCAGAAAACAATGTAAGTGAAACAGAAGTATAGAGGCTTTAGGATGATATATGCCAATGATTATTTTCTGCACTTGATTCCATCATACCTCCCCCCCAAATGACAGAGTATTCAGCCATGATAGCAGCTCTGTGAGGCCACAGTAAGGTACAGTGGTAGATTGAACCATCAGCATGCTCGCAATGCTGATGCTAACATGGAGAAGTTTAGCAGATACAATGCTTCCAATGAAAGCATGTTAATTGGCACAAAAGATCCAGCAAAAAATACAGTTGTGGCTACGTGTTTATATATAGGAGTTGTATAGGAATTGTGAAAACCTTCTAATCTAATGCAGAAAAGCCCTGAAGGTTAGTGCTTTATTAATGATTCTTTCACACAGCAACAGTAGCATATAGCAGTGGGAATATTTTGTTCAGGTCAGAACTTTTGTCTGGTACATGGATAGGACAGACAAATTGTAACATGAAATACCATATCTGGTCGTGAAAGTTTATTGTTGAGCTTGTGAAAATGAAAAAAAAGCTTTTAGCTACTAGCTTTGCATGCATGCCGAGCCAACACCACATGTTGCTGATGAAGATCTTGACATTCCATTGAAAGATTGAAAGCTCTGAAAAAGCAAACAAGTGGATCTTGAGTTAATCATTTTGTCAAGACATCTTATGAGCTGTTGGCTAACTGATAACGTCACCGTACAAACCTCTGTTTTTGTTCAAGTTGAAACATTCCAGATGCAATGGAATCATGGGAGCAAAAAAGGTGACCTGTTCCCACCGTTTTATAACTAGCAGACACAGTGAAGTATTTATAAGTCAGTTGTGCTTATTATTATTAATCAATGTATTCTTTTAAAACTAAAGAAACAAACAGTTAACTGTGGGCTACAGTGGATTTAATGGTTGTGAAGTGTTAGTCCCGGTATTAAAATATCTGTCAATCATTTTATAGCAGGTTCCAATTTTTTGTTTTGAAGTTAGGTTGGCTAACATTATACATAATAAAATGTAAGTTAGACCACAACAGTTTTTCTGCTTTTTCAGTCTTCTTATCGCCTGACTCTGGTCAAATCGGTTTCTTTCTTTTCCTTACATTTTGAATCCACAGTCTTAACTCTCTCATGCTGACTGTCTCCTCTCTCCTCCGCTTTAAACCGGGCATAATGGCGCAGTTAAGCTTTTTTTTCAACTCATCCTAGTTCCCCCCTTTCATACCCCGACGGCCCAATTTGAATATGGACCAGGGATCAGCAACCTTTTTGATATGAAGTGCCATTTTTAAATGTTCTTGTTAATCAATGTGCCATATCAACTTTAAGATTAACAGTAAGTTTAATTATGACACCACAATAAATATTACATCTCTATTAAATATTAAACAGATCTGATTATATTCGATCCATTAGGTAATGTATAGCAACATTTGAAAAAAAAATAAAAAATGTTCTCCCATAATCAGTACATAGTAAATTTATATGAGAGCACCTTAAGCCTTCTACATCTGAGTTGAAATCAATTCAGTAACAAATTCTGCAAAGAATGCAACAAGCCCTAGCCAATCAGAGGCAGCGTAGGGCGGGTCTTCACTGAATGTGGGTGGGGCAAAAAATCATTCAAACAACCCTAAATTACAGGCTGTGCAACTGCCAATTGCTGTGAAAGAGGTAATTTAGCATGCAGATGAGAAGGCACTTCAACATTTCCAAAAACTCTCTTGCACACTTGTAGCTAGTGTGCCTTTTAAACTTTTACCTTTTTTAGTTTTACTGCGCAGTGTCACTTAGTCAAATTCCTGTGTACATTTGGCGAATAAAGCTACTCGGATTCTGTTAGTTAGGTTATATATATATATATACTTGAACTATCAGGTTAAACTGGGTGGTTTAACTTATCTCATAAGTAGCCTCATAAGGAGCTACTTATTTTGTGGTCCTTTGAATGACATTACTATTATTTGAGCTAGTTGGCAGCACGTTGATGATGTCATATGCCAGTCCTTTTGAATTGTAATTCTTTTTTGTTTCTTTTGTTCTTGCAAAGCACGAATGGGTACTAGGTTGCTGCTGGTACCAATATGACGATACAGTGTTAAACAAAGAACTTAAGTTATCCTCAAATTTACAACAGAAACAAGTGTTTGAAATGTGTTAGAAAGCTGCCTCGCCTTACCTAAAGCATGTGTAAAAGCTCAGGGTAGGCTGTGTAAATGCTATTTGAGAATTTGAAACATTGCTTACATGTTTACCCCCCACTACAGCCCTGTCGCTACCAGGTCATCTTGTGATTTTTCTTTTGTTTGTTTTTAATGCGAGTCTTCAGGGCTAGAAGGTCAATGTAGAGGATCTGGTTGAGGACGGCAGAGGCGCAGAGCAGTCCACCGTGCAGCGCCCCAGCCATACCGTTACAGAATACATCCTGACCTGCACACACAAACACACACACGTCAGTGTCTGTAGAATCCAGACCAGATAAGACTGTTGTCGGTCAAGTCACCTGTTAGGTAGAGTCCATCGATCGGTGTCTGCGGTCTTGTCCTGGCAACTGTGTCTGGGGTAAAGCGCTCCAGGTTGTGTTCAGCACCGTACATCTCACCTCTTGGAGCACCCAAATAGTGGACATTAGTGAGAGGACTGGCAGCATCCACCATCACCACCTGAACATAAACACACATGCTATTCACTGACAAAACAGTTGCCACTTCAGCCTCTTTGCCCTTACAAATATAGTTTGGAGACAGAGCAATATTTTGGACTGGTAATGTGTAAATACGGGGAAGAACAACTTAAATGTCTATGATAAAATATGAATCCGACCATACACCACTGCCTAGCACATAGAATGGTGACACCTGAGTTCCATTCACTGAAGACGGATGCCCCAGGAATAAAGCTAGTCAGTGAACCTTGAGCTTGGAATACATTACCTTGTCCCGCAGTTGAGGGAAGATTGTTAGTGCCCAGTCCAGCATCTCTTGGGCCATACTGTTTTTCATAGCCACGTAGTTCTGACCCCTCTTGCCAAGCGTTGTCCCCTCCCATTCCTCAAACCACTCATAGCGAGCCATGGTTAGCAACGTCATGCAGGACTTACCTGCAGAGCGATAAGAAGGGGAAAAAGAGAGTGACTATTATATGGCTCATGTAAACATCAGATTACGGTTGGATATTCTGAATTAGGCCTTATTCCAAATGGAGCATTTTCCACTCAAGACATGTGGGATATGCCAGTATTATTCAGGTTTACGGAGCATTCTTTAGACATGTACACAGCGCATTCAGAATATGTGTCTCAATAGGGGGTTTTAAGGCACTTTGTGCCTCTTTCCTGTTTCCAACCAGCTCTGTGCGTTGAACACAAACCAACAGTTTGCAAAGCCAGAGAGATGAATGCTCAAAAGAAAAAGCCCACATTTCTGGTCGAAAGTAGAAACACCTACTTTTAAGCATGATGAAGGACTTGGATATCAACAGGTTTTTAGATATGAACAAATATTATATCCGGTTTACGTTAATCGGAATATGCACGGCTGCATGTCAACAGGAATATTAATGCAATATTCATAATAATAATAATAATATAATTGATCTAATTGTTAGTTCCAAAGAGTTTTCTCTTTGGGAGAAATCTCATCATAGTTCAAAAGTTCTTTCCTTGCATGTTTGTAGATTTCATGTCTGTTAACTATGTTACACCAACTTTTAAACACAGCACCTGAGCGTTAACATTTGGTAGCCAAAGTGCTATTTCATTAGTTCAATTCTACCTCAACTCAGTTCAATACTCTAAGAATTCTAGCAAATTCTTTATATTTGAAAGTCACAAAGTTGCTGGCACAAGTGGAAGAGGGTATCCGATACTAACAAGTACATCTACATGTGTGTACATGTGAGTGTTACCAGTTACCTGGGTGTCTGATATCGGCTGTAGGATCTTTAGCTGATGGGAAGGTGATGAACATCATGGGAATGTTTCCCAATACCTCCTCTCTGCTCAGATAAGAGTAACGCTCCATACTGCACACACACACACACACACACACACACACACACACACACACACACACACACACACACACACACACACACACACACACACACACACACACACACACAACAGGGATGTGTTGAAATAACATGGGATATGTTAGACTAAAATGTGATCAAAATCTATATTTTTATATAAAAACCTACAGTGAGTCCAAGTCATTGTCTTTATACATCCAAAAGTTGGTGGAAACAATGCCCAGTTCCTCTTTGGTTCCATCCAAACCAACAAAGACCAAGAACGAACCCATACCATGACGCATCAAACCCAACAATGACTGGATCTCTACAAACACACACACACATTACAGGAAGCAGGAGAAAAAGATAGCGAGTAAGAAAAAAGGTGCAATATAACGTTGAGTGGCTGCAGTCCCCATGCTGTTACCTGGTTTGTCCTGCACGGGTTGAGGCAGAAACTTCTGGAAGGTGTTGAAGATTCCCGCGTTGGAAATGACAACAGGGGCATGGACCTCAATCTCTTCTTGTCCTTTCAGCACCGTCACACCTGACACACGTACACAGTTTTAATCCCAAGGAAATATCCAGCATTGCATGTTATGTCCTGTTTAGTAGAGGATACGGACTTAGTGGTAGTTGATTCCCCAAAACCTAACAACAAATGAATCAATATTTTATCTGTGGCGTGACAGGTTGGAAAGGGAAATGTCCTTTTATTGGTCAGTTATTAGTCAAGTCATGTGACTTGCAACTTGCTTATCAATTAAGGCTTCTGAATTTGAAATGCTAAATAGGCAGTCAATGAGTGTCTCTTTGCGGACTTCCATGGACAGAGAGAGCCGTGCACACTTTCGTGGAAAAGGCCACTGCAACACAGAACCTGTACCCCCTCCCTTTCTCACCGATGGCCTTCCCTTGCTGGTTGAGCAGGACCCGATGCACAGAAGCCCTGACCAGCACAGCGCCGCCCGCCTGCTGAATGACAGGGATGATGTGGAAGGCGAACTCGCTGGCGCCCCCCCGTGGGTAGTACGCACCACGCTTGTAGTGGTGAAGCAAGAGAGCGTTGATGAGAAAGCTGGAGTCTTTAGGAGGGACACCTAAAATGACACAAAAAAGGAAAACATTGAGGAGGATTCAGGGAATGTGTGTGACCTGAGATGCTTGTGATTGTGTATGTGTGTGTGTGTGTCCATCACCATAGAACAGGTAGGCAGACAGTGCCTGCAGGTCCTTGTTTTTTGTGAGGCGGGACATCATTTCTGAATGGTTGGTTGCTGCTAGGCGGAACACTGAAGATATGAGATTCAAAAGGCCGGATCGAACCAGGAAGTTAGCCAGCCAATAAGGTATGATCTTCAAGGTGGCGATGAGTGGCGTCCGCCGTGAGGCTAGCTACAAGAGGAGGTCATACAGACACAATATACTTTACTTATAAAACACCTTCAATATGGGAAATGTGTTTGCACTAAAGGTGCTTTAACACAGCTGCCTCTTTTGTTTTCAACGTAAACACCACAGACGCCGAGCTGCCAAGGTTGGCAGAGGGAGAGCCAGTCTGGTGTACGTGCACAGCTCTTTGCAGCTGCATTTGGAGTTCATGCTGGTTCAACTTTTTCAATTTGCCGCAGCAGCTCGTCAGGTGACCATGGCAACCACAGAAACCATAGCAAGATAATTGATACACTGACTGATTTACTGGTATCCAAGCTCCCTGAATGACACTCCTCTTCATTGGCAGAGAGCAAATATCAATAAAGAGACACAGTACTACATCAGCTTCTTATTATCCGATCTGGGACAACAAACAATATTTATGTTACTAGTTTGCAAAACTTGTAGTATTAATAGTGTCATATTGCTATCCATTTCCTCCATTACAAGCTACAAACTGCTCTAGATACTGTAGTTACATGAATAGTCAAGCCGATTCAAACCCAAAACCTCAACATTGCCAGGTTGCAGTAACAGCAGGACCCATGGCAGTAACCACTTGTTTTCAGAAAGCATCTTAACAATTAACAATTTCTAAATAATTAGAAAGTGAAAAATTGTTAATAAACATAGACCTGTAGAGTCAAACAAAGAGAAAGATGGATGTTAAAAGTCAGTTCTTGCTTTTTCCTCGTGAATGCAGTTGGAAGAAATGCATTTTTCAGTCCATTAAGGGGTTTAGATCATCAGGAGCAACAGCTACATACAGTTGGGTGTCATCTTCATAGCAGTGAAAGCCAATACTGTGCTTGCAAAGGATAACCACTAGTGATAGCATGAAAAAAACAGAAAAGTAACTGAGTTTCGTTGTAAATGTAACTTGTACGCAACCGTGTTCGTAAATCAAACTCTGCTGCTTCCTCCTTTCCCGCCCTTGAGATCCATCATTCAGTCATGATCACCATCAGCTCCCTCCCACTTTACCTTCATCAATCTCATGAACTCATCAATGGCCTCCTCCTCTCCTGGAAACTGCTTCTTCAGGCTCTCTGCCATCTCAGTCTTCCCTGCATGGATATGGTACTCCCTGAGATTGTCAGAAGTAAGGAAGGGCGGGTCAGAGATGGCTGGAAATGTTGTTCTGATTAGTTCGGGTCCAGGTAGGATTTATAGCCCTTTGTAGATATTCTCAAAAGTGTGGAAATGTAAAGACATTTAAATATGGATGTGTTTGGAGCCTTGAGACTTCTTAGTAAGAAATATAGTTAATGTCAGGCTTTGTTTGTTGTAGTTGATTACTCATGGTAATGAGTTAATGTGAAGAAAAACCCATTGAAAGAAAGAAACCATTTAACTGTACAATAATAATAAGGGGATTATGTTTCCCACCTGCGTTGGTCATGCAGACCCAGGAACAGTGTGTCAAAGTGCTGCTCCAGCCGTGTGAACTGCAACTGTCCCTCTGTGATCTGATCCAGAGCAACCCTCAGCAGGCTGCCCTCATGAAGCTGGCCCAGGTAATGGATTCCTGGTGGGGTAAAATCAGTGCTTTAAAATGGAAAACATAAAACAACTTTTTTCGAATTAAAAGGATTCTTCATTCAGTCCTGAGATGAAGAGCAAGAGCGCATTTAAAAGTGAAGCTTTTCAGTTGGATTATGACATTGTATTAGAGTTTTTCCTTCTGTGTCTATGGTACTAATCTTTGATTCGACTTCGTTCATTGTCCATTTTAGAATAATTTTAGAATTTTAGAAACGGAAAACAAAACAAATCAGTCACTTTTTTGGAAAACATTTGCTAATGACTTTAATAAGCGGTGTTCTTACATTTTTTAATTGAAATATGAATTTGTTCCAACAAACTACAAATTTGTAATATTAAATTACTTTATTACTCCATGGGGCAGCTGAAGATCAGCAGAATGAGCGGGGTCTCCACTAGTCGGAAGATCGGCAGTACAACCCCTCCCTACAACACAACCCCTCCATACAGTACAACCCCTCCCTACGACACAACCCCTCCGTGCAGTACAATCCCTCACTACAGTACAACCCCTCCTTACAGTACAATCCCTCCCTACAACACAACTCAAATATGTTTCTATTTCCTGCACTGTGCTGACTGTTTTTGATAGTTAAATGTTATTTGACAGTTAAGTGTTATTTGATAGTTAAATGTTATTTTGATAGTTAAATGTTATTGTTTATTGTTGAATGTTATGCACCTTCCGCCACGACAAATTCCTTGCAGGTGAAAACTTGGCAATAAACGGTTCTGATTCTGATTCTGATTCTGATTCCTCCCTACAACACAACCCCTCCCTACAGTACAACCCCTCCCTGCAGTACAACCCCTCCTACAGTACAACCCCTCCCTACGACACAACCCCTCCCTAGAGTACAACCCCTCCCTACAGTACAACCCCTCCTACAGTACAACCCCTCCCTACGACACAACCCCTCCCTAGAGTACAACCCCTCCCTACAGTACAACTCATCCATACAGTACAACCCCTCCCTACAACACAACCCCTCCCTACAGTACACCCTCTCCATACAACCCCTCCCTACAACAAAACCCCTCCCTACGACACAACTCCTCCCCACAACACAATCCCTCCCTACAACACAACCCCTCCCTATACTACAACCCCTCCCTACAGTAAAACCCCTCCCTACAGTAGAACCCTTCCCTGCAGTACAATCCCTCCCTACGACACAACCCCTCCCTACAACACAACCCCTCCCTACGACACAACCCCTCCCTGCAGTACAATCCCTCCCTACGACACAATCCCTCCATACAGTACACCCTCTCCATACAACCCCTCCCTACAGTAAAACCCCTCCCTACAGTACACCCTCTCCATACAACCCCTCCCTACAACACAACCCCTCCATACAGTACAACCCCTCCCTACAGTACAACCTCTCCCTACAACCCCTCCCTACACTACAACCCCTCCCTACACTACAACCCCTCCCTACGAAACAATCCCTCCCTACAACACAACCCCTCCCCACAACACAACCCCTCCCTACACTACAACCGCTCCCTACAGTAAAATAAATACTAGAAAGTCTAGAAATACTTTTCATTCTGGACTCATTTCTTTCATGCATTGAATAGAATTATCTTTGTCCCTTCAGCACTTCATACAGTTGTGATACTATATTAATGAAACGTTGTTTCAACAGTACTACATATACATAGATATATACTAGATATACCACTGTTGCCTGATAACAGTTAAAAATAGTGAGGGTTCATCTAAATGAGCCAGTTTGGATAACATGCAGTGTTGTTGCATGTATACATGTTTGACATGCCTTTAAAGTAAAATGTCAATCTGTGAACACAAATGAAGTACCTAAAAGCATGAATTATTAATTCAGGAGCATAATTTCTAGAAATACTTTTCATTCTGGACTCATTTCTTTCATGCATTGAATAGAATTATCTTTGTCCCTTCAGCACTTACTTTAAAGTAAAATGTCAATCTGTGAACACAAATGAAGTACCTAAAAGCATGAATTATTAATTCAGGAGCATAATTTCTTATTTACCTGCTGGATTAATTAATGAGCATGCATTTTGAAACGATCACCACTGTAACAGGCTTCTCTAAGTTAGTGTTTGGTGAATTAAAAAAAAAGTCTGTTCCCAATGAGTAACTTACAAAGCAGATAGGTCACAGAGTTGTATACAGAGCTGCAGTTGATTTAAAGCTGTACTCGTTTTTTGAACAAACAGCGCCGTGCTGCTGTTTCACTTCAGTGGGATTTGGCTCAGGGCAGCTTTATTTGACAGCATTAGCTTTGGTGCTACAAATAGATGAAAGTACACGAAAGTCCATATTGGACATGTTCATAGTGAGAGCACATACTTGTCGCATAATCATTGTATTTGTCTTAAAGCAGCCATCACAGCTCTGGTTCATTGGATATAACTCACCACAATGTTTATGTTCAAGTACAGTTTCTCTGTTACACAATGAAGCTTTAAAGAAATAGACTTAATGCACTGAATACAACCGCATTAGAATAACTGCATTGTTCACCATACCATATAGTATGTGGGTTAATCTTCACCTTATCATTATCATAATGTACTTTCTATACAAATCTACATTGCAGCTGCAGGAAAGAACGTTTATGTGTGTGTAGTGTATCCATGTATTTTCGCCTACTTACCCACATCAAACTCAAATCCCTTATTCTGAAAGGTGTGTGTGCAGCCTCCAGCCTGATCATGTTGCTCCAGGACTACAACCCTCTTGCCGGCTTTAGACAAAAGCGCTGCTGCTGTCAAACCTCCGACACCGCTGCCAATCACAATCGCATCCAGAGCCGGGGGAACGCGGTCCGCACGAAACCCTGCAGGGAGCAAAGGCTGCATTTTCAAATCAGTCTGGTGGAAAGGCTGTCGGCTGGTCTCGCGAAGCCTTTCTTGACATCTTGAAGATGGAGGTTTTTAGTTCTACCACAGTTCTACACAAGACTGTATCTGCAGTTAAAAGGATGCAACCGAGAACTAGTTATGTACAAATACTGTGCGTTCAGTTCATATCAGCTTGTAAAACTGTGAAATCTGAGGGGTACAGACATGTGGAAGGCCCCAGTCCTACCTAGCAAAAAACGTACCCCCAGAAACACTATTCTTGCAGTCATTTTTTAGAAACATTTAGCTGATTAACCATCTAGAGATGGTTGAAAACGACTTCTGTATTATTTCGTTCATGCTGGAGATGAAGCCTTTCTGTTACCCGTTTCTCACGAGCCCTACCAAATATCGTTTAAAGGATAACACTTGTATGTAGTGTGTGATTGAAAATAGTTGTTGAACTCATGATTTGGTCGAAAACTCTTAATCAGTGGGATGTTGAAGGATAATACAAAGCTCTGGTAGACAGGATAATATCGGTCAATAATCAAACCTCAAGACTGCATCAGAAACAACTTTTCTTACCTCTCTTCAGCCTATCATCCCTCTGCCGGCTGTCGGTGACCAAGGGTTCCGGTGGCCTCAGGCACTTCTCACTGAACACCTTGTATCGTTTCCCGGTGGTCAGGAAGAAGATGATGACCACCACCAGCAGCACACAACTCAAAACACCAAGCAGCCACCACATGGCAGAGGAGAGCTAGATGGAGAGGAGAGGAACGAGGAAGAAAACACAGAGGTAGATTGAGAGAATAACCCCAAAAGAGAAGGGATGAGGTAGGACTGGAGGATGAAGAGAACAGTTTGTAAGAGAAGACAGATATATAAGAAATCCTCCAAGAAGGCTCTCCCTCAAAAAGAGCACTAAAGTGCAGAGGAGGATAGAGTTAAAGTGAAGGGTGGAGAGGAGAGACGATTATCAAGGTTCAGGAAGGACATGTAACTCATGATATTTTGAAAATTCTGACTCCACAAAGAGCAGAGCAGATGGCACATTCTCCACGCCGAGGACATGAGACTGGCAGAGAAGAGAGAGCTGGTTGTTTATCGTCTCCTCAAACTCCACTCCACATTGCACACACCCAGCACCAATTTGTTGCTCCTTCTAAACTGCCTTAGGATGACTGTTTTTACAACAGTCTTGCTGTACAGCTGAAATCACAGTAGTTCCACTGCATGATTGTGAACAAAGATGCTTTCAGAGCGGAGATGTTGTAAATGGGTTATTTTTTGAGTCACTTGGCTGTGTGGGTAAATGGATGAAGGCTCATGTATATAAGTAAAGATTTATGACTATTTCAATCGAGCCTTCCAGAAGCCATGAGTCTGTTTCACAGACACAAAGTAATTCCTTCTTTTGATCAGGTTGTAAAGCTTTTCACAATTCAGAGCTTGCATTTGGTGCACATATTCATCCAACATGTGCAGCAGCAACCCCTACATTTGTCTCACAGGTTTTGTAAACTTTTCAGGGTGTAGAGCAGGGGCGTCAAACTCATTTTCACTCCGGGCCACATCAGCATCGCGGTCGCCTCAAAGGGCCGGTTGTAAATGTAACTACTCGTAACATATTGTTAAATAACTCTCTGCATTTGATTATTGTTTATTCAAGTGTAAACATATTGTACATGCAGTTATATAAATGTAAAAATACATTTAAGCACATTTCTGTTATTATAACTTAAATCCTTTTAATTTAGGGTTAATAAACCCACATTACTCTATCAAAGAGCAAACTATTAAAGAAAATAGCAAAGACAAATATCAAACACAAGTTAAAATGCTTTCAAGGGTGCATTTGAACAATCCCACATGAAGTATTTCATGTGTTGTAAAGCCACGTTTAGTCTTCAATGTACTCACAGTACATTTCCATGTCAAGTGTACAGTAACCAGCCAAAGAGCTGCTTCTGTGACTGTGTGTTTAAGTATCTCATAAGTTTGACTTTCTATCTCGTAACTTCGACTTTCTATCTCGTAATTTCGACTATGGGGATATTTTTATTATCAAGTCTAACTTTAAATTATTATAATTATTTTTTTTTTTTATCTGACGGATTCGCGGGCCACATAAAATGACGTGGCGGGCCGCCCTGACACCCCTGCAGTGTAGCGGCTGATGAAATACAAATGATGTTAATATAGTTGTTAAATACAATAATTTAAAATGTGTTAATGTCAAGTTGCTCAGATTGGTTTAAATTCACTCCATCATTCTATTACAGACAATGTGTGTTTGATACTCAAACCTCTTGTGACAAACAGCTCAAAGAAACTCTTTGATCTTAATTGATTAAAACATGATGTGATCATATTTAATCATACTGTTGTGTTTACAGAATATATATAATATAGTTGTATATAATATGAGCAACAATTTTGACCTGCTCAAAGATCTGGAGCCAAGATTAGGGACCACTGTTTGTATATTAACTGTTAAATCACTGACAAATAATAAGTGGATGAAAAAGTATTCAGATCCTTCACTGCAGTAAACGTACTAATACCATACTGATGAAACAATAATCCACTACGAGTAAAATACCTGCATTCAAAACCTTCGTCAATGTTATTATCAGCAAAATCTACTGAAGTGCAGAAAGTAAAAGTACCAGTGCAGTAAAAAGTACATTATTTGCCCCTGACCTGCAATCTGAAAATCTCCCCCGAGCTGTATCAGAGTGATATCCGGTCTATCCCAAGACGAGGATTGTAACCAATTAGATGTAGAGATACAATGGCGACTGGGTCCGCCCACTTACTGTCAAAAAGAAAAATCCGCTCGCGAGCAGGAAAAAGACTCGCTCGTTCGCGGATTGAAGCTTCGCGAGCGACTTTTGCTCGCGCGAGAGTGAATTCTGCTCGCGGAGTGACGTAAAATCGCTCGTCAAAGTAAAATACGCGCACGGCTGTTTGATTTTTGCGTGCGCATGGATCTCATTTGCGCTCTCGGATTTTGACAGTGATTTGTCTTGATAACACACCATTTGTCCACATATTAGCATTAGCTTTATTTGTGACTTACCATGTTTTGTCATAAGAGGATGACAAAACATATCAATGATAAATGCACATTTGCAGTATATGTATAACAATGCATTATCATATTGCATATTGTCTTATAAAAATTGTAAGGGCAACAAGAAGAAAAATTCTCAGTAAGAAATACAGAATCAATTATTTATTCAGTATAGACAGAAGCATGAACAATCATCAGTCCTACAACAAAACTACAAGGTTCAAAATGAATTCACTTTCCATTTTAGAGCCATGCATTTTAGAAACTATAGAGATTTTATGTGAAATGCAGACCGTTGAATTTGAAGGAGCAGTCTAGAGCTTTTACACATCAAGATCATGGGGAGTACTACTCGACTTGTGCAAACACTAGTATAATGTATTTGTACCTTTCTAAAAAACTATTTCATTCCTTTTTTAAAATCTGTCGCTTGTGACTTCCTCAACTTTATGGAAGTGCAAAACTAAATCACTGGAGTATCCCTTAAGGTAACGTTTTCCTTTAAATCTCAAATTGAATGATGTTATGTAACATTCTGAAATGACACCCTTCAACAGTGCAAATGCAGTACATATACAGTGTACATATGTACAGTAAACCTATACTTTAAGTCACTTCATTTATTCAAACAGATAATTGTCAGTGAGTCATGTTTGTACAAACAGAATACAAATTGGTAAAACCAACTGTTACTGTTGTATCTAAATGATTATCATTAAAGATACAGTCACATGAATGGATTTATTGCATTTGTGAGATTTCCTCGAGAAAGGACAGTGAGGTTTTGGAATGTGAGAGAGAGAGAGAGAGACAAATGTGTGTATCTCAAAGCTGCCAGACAAATATCTATTTTCAAGCCACTTTAAAAAAAATAGAGCATAAATACAAATGTGATTTTACAAAGAATGAGTCACTAAAAATGTCTCCTCTAATACGGCTGTGAACAACTGGTCTGAGGATCGCTTATTTGCCAGTTATGACCCACACCTATTTTACTCATCTATCCCCAAATATAATTGTGCATCAAAAGTTCAGTAGCTGCCAGAATAACAGATCAGAGTACAAACAAGCAGCTCAAGGAGCTTTGGCACAATGGACAGTGTTACATGTACAGTGGCCCAGGAGTGCACAACACATTTGAAAGGCTAAAAAAAAAGAGAAGAAACTAATTTGTTGTCATTTAAATTGTCTGCATTCTTTCACACTTTTATTTTGAAGTGCTTTAGTCTTGTCGGGTATCTGCCACTTTCTGTTGTGTTGTTCACTCGTAGGCAACTGTATGTCTTTACTAACGATATTCTGAACATCAAAACATAAGTGTCACATACTGGAAGTTCTAGCTGGTAACCTCATACCTACGAAAAATCAGTCTCTACATGCTATCTACAAACTGTTAACAACTGAATTAATAAATACAACAAATAGGTTTTATTTTGAATTATGAATACTAGAAAATAAAAATGACAGTAAGAGTGTTGGAACACAGTCACCCATTCTTATGAAATACAATGTAGTAAAATAGAGTTCTGTGCAATGTTTGTGTGTGTGTTTTTATGTCAATGGAGTTCAAACTAGTTAACGACTCCATCAACCATTCTGGGATCTTTAGGTCTTGGGTAACACTGGCGGTGTTCATGATCAGTGTCTGGCTGGGAACTGATCTTATATCTGACAGATTTTGTGTTATTCTCCATTTTTCTAAATTCATAAATTGTTAAATAACATCAGCATCAACTGTTCCACATTTTTAGTTTCAACATACTGTTGTTTAAATGCTTCACGATAACCGATGGGATACGCTGACAGCACCAATGAAATGCTAGTTTTTAAGCACTTTGTGCCGCACTTTTTCGCAGGTGCACCCTAAAGGCCTAGAGTAGAAAATAATTAATTTTTTCTATATTTTAACTGTGAGCGGAAAGCGGCAAACATACTTTTCTCATTGTGGTGGCTTTTGCTAGACACCCGGCGCTATATGACTTAACCAACCGTAGCTACCATGATCTCAACAGTAAACAGCAGGCCTGGAGGCAAATTTGTGCCATATTTGAGATTTCAGGTAAGTTGTTTTCATTCACTTAAACTGTACTATTACCTGTAGCGTACAGTTCATTATTTGAAAAGAAAAGACACAGCAAACTGCAAAATAAAATAAAAACTCCGGTTGAACGGGCAACAAGGCAGTGCGGTGCAGGTTGCATTTTCCACCTGCAAAACGCACTCCGTCTGATCATCTGGCTTAAGACCTGGCTCTCCAGAAAGGGTACAGCAAAAACAATCTGCGCTTCTTTGCTAAATATTTCTCGAAGCTTGGTGACGTAGTTACTGTGCTCGCAGGGCTAATTGGTGAACTGCAGGGACGAGATGGACTGAGGTTTGAGATGACCCGCTCTCCATCACACGTACTTTGTCAAGTGTAACATTCTCTAATAAAAACTCATTTGACATGAGGAAAGCTACACATCAACTGAAGCGTTGCATGTGTTGGTTTTATCGTTACTTCTGTCCTGAAGCTAGTGCTGCCTTGGGCTAAAAAAAAACTAGTTGAAGTGGCAATCTCAAAGATTTTCATCGAATTAAATGCATGAATAGTTGGTTACTCTTGGTAAACAAAGAAAATCAAAGTTGGCCCCTCCTCTTCCCAGCTCAATGACACCAGAAACATGCATCCCCCACTGCGGTTGCCATGGTCACATACGGCAGACACACAAATTTAACAAGATAAGATATGTGGTCCCTTGAAAGTCATGATGGGCATTTATGAAAACATTTTAGATTTTAGGTCTAATGTTTAGTAAATGAAAAGAGAAATTGATGATCAGATTTTGCTATTAGCCCTCATAGCTTGGGGATTAAGTGTAACCATCAGTATCCAAAGTCTGTTGATGATCGTCATGATTAACACAATACAAATAACTTACAAACATACAAATGTCTTTGCTCTAAAATCGACACGCACGTACACACACGCACGTTCAGGTCAAATCTGTGAAATTCTGACATTCAGAACTACATTCGTCTTTTTCGCCTCCTTGCTTGTCATTCTTGTTTATTTGTATTCCCATTCCTGTCCTCCCGGCACAGAAAAATATAACACTGTTTAAATAATGGATGTCTTATTCACACACTTTGAAGAAAATATCTTGTGATTTATCTGCAAAGCAGCTACTTTAGCAAGAAAATAATTTTCTGATGCTAGGCTATCGCAATGGTCAAATTGAATCTCTTTGGAAACTTTAGGAAATCTAAATAAGAACTTCCATTATTTACACAGTGGCATATTTTCAGTGCCATTAAGCTCCCTCCCTCCTCTGCTCTCCACTAGAAAACCCAGGTGACCGGGACCCACTGGGGGTTTTTAGAAACCGTTTCCAGGGCGGCCTTGACGGTACGGTAGGTCTCGTCCAAGTTGTCGTTGATGATGCTGAGGTCAAAGTAGTGGCCGAAGGACGCCTGCATTTTAGTGCTCTCATCGCATGTCCTCTGCAGCTCTTCATCCTGAAACGGAAAACATGTGACTTGGTGTTGCATGTTTTATTGGATCGTTATTATAATCCCAGAATCTCTTCTTTGAACTACTGTATTTGCAGTTTATATTGAGTTCTACGCTGCTTCTTCAGCTGTTCAGAGTTTTCTCGACACGAGTATGATCCTACCGTAAGTGGTTCTTACCGTAAGTGTCTTGGTAACCACCCCTGCCTCGACAGCTGAGTGGTTTATGGCCTTGAGCACCTCAAAGTCTGGAGACTGAAGGAACACCACATAGGGCAAGAACTCCGAGGTCCTCAGCACTTTGAGAGACTAGAAGACAACATTAACACACAAACACATTTGATTTGAATTTGTGTCTTTGAGTTTTTAAACAACTGGAGATTCCTGCCTGGTGACACTGAATGAATAACGTTATACTCTCCTACTATAGAGAATGGAAGTTGCAAAAAATTCTATAAATAAATAACTCGATTACCGAATATGCCATTAAATGTACCAAACATAATATTCAAAATAAATGCAGGAATTAATTAATTGATCAAATGTGACAAAAAATGATTTGTGTTTTAATTTGCTTCTTCATTAAATTATCTTTGTATTAATTCCCCGATTTAGTTTAAAATATATTATTATTATTATTACTTAAAGAGGAAATTTCCACAGCACAAACAAGTAAGCCATAGCAAATATTACAAAGACCCAAACACATGAATTTATAGACCACTGACAGGATTCCTGTTAACTAGAGAGAAGTATTAGTGTTATTATTCAGAGATCAGTTGGCGGTGGGAACAAAAACTGTATACAAATAAATAAAAGGGTAAAATCAAAATAATATTGAAATGTCACTATATCATGAATCCCTTAATTTATCTGTAATATTACTTTTACATTTAATGGCATATTTATTTATGGAGTCATTTATACATTTTAGATATTGTCAGCTTCTGTCCTCCGTAATTCCACAATGTAAGATTCTCTTGAGCAGGCACACGACACTCATCTGACTCCGTAGCCTAGACAGTTATTACATTGTACTGACAATAAAATACAATGAGTTGTTTCTAATATTTTGTCCACCTCATTTCTGTAGCATTTCTCCGACCCCTGAATCTATAACAATTAAAAATGATTTTTAATTTTCATAAAGGTGCTATTGCTGACTGTAGCATAGCATTTTTCTGGGCAGTCAGTGTATGTAAATTATTATTTTTGAAACAGTCCCATAACTATTCACAAACAATTGTGAAGTTACGCAACTAGTAAAACTAAATACAGTGATTTGTATCTGCAAATCGCCTTGAGCACCTCAACTGTGTCTCTTTGTCAATCTCCACCTACGTAGTTGTGTTGATCCTTCGAGAGTGTTTTACCTTGCGGTGTCACACAAAATTCACAAATACAGGGCATGTGTGACACGTAAATTATCATGTGACTCATGTGTCATAAAACACAATGCAAAAATAAATGCTGAGTAATTTGCATCTGTAAATCTATATGATGAGAGAATGAGATGAACATGAGATAAAAATACAATATTTGAGATCAACAATATTTGTGACATTGTGTTTGTTTGGAGAAACTCCCAAATGTAAATAATTTACACTTGATGTTGCCTCTCATTGAGCATGTCCCAGAGGAAGTTGTGTCCATCCACAAGGTGATTTTGAATAAAGCTGAATAGGTCTGCACACAGCGCGCTCTCTCGGACATCCTCAAGTGCAGCCGAGTTGGTATTGGTGTGTGTCTGTCAGCAGTGAATAATTCATGCTTGCACACAATTGATTTCTCATCAATAACAAACCAAATTTCAGTAAAATGGGTTCAAAATGAATTAAGCGAGTTAGTAAATTTTCTTAATACCCATTGCATTTCTTTACAGATGCATGTCTTTCCTGTTTGTGTGACGCACAATGGCGCGGTAAAATCTCTGTCTCAAAATGATCCACACAAATAGGTTGAGATTCACAGATGCATATCCATTTAAAAATGCTAGGTTGATGATTTGCAAAAGCATTTAAGGATTGTGAATGTTATTAATCCATGCAAATAGGGAAGTTTAAGAAAAAATTGACGATGTATTATAAAACAGTTTGTTTGTATTTACAAATGGTCACATATGAGTTGTAAATTAGAGACAGAGATACAAATTTACAGACGCAAATCACATTCATTTATTTGTGCATTGTGTTTTAGTCATGTGACATCGTCCGAGTCCCATGCTCCCAACACAATTAGGTGAAGATTCACTAATATAGAGGCACAGATATACATTGAAAAATGCTAAGTTGATGCACAAATCATGACATACGAGTGGTAAATTACAGGCACAGATACAGATTTATAGATACAAAACACTCACTACGAGTTACCTAACTTCCCATTTGTTTGTGAATACTTATTAGACTGTTTAACACTATAGTGAATTTACTTTAGAAGAAAAAAAGAAAGCTGATTTAACTCTGGCTCCTTGAAGCTGCTCTTCAAATGGGTCACATGACTTTGTGTTGTGTGAATGGAGTCACTTGTTGTGAAGAACCCACAAAGAATGATCAACCAACACGGCAGTTCCCCTCAGCCCCCCAGCATTTAACCTTTTTGAGTCAAAAGTTTTGGTTGTATGGCCACTTTAATGGTCCCTCT
Organism: Lycodopsis pacificus; assembly: GCA_028022725.1. Lineage (NCBI taxonomy): Eukaryota > Metazoa > Chordata > Actinopteri > Perciformes > Zoarcidae > Lycodopsis > Lycodopsis pacificus. The sequence goes on from CM051702.1 coordinate 21,508,595, forward strand.
CATTTTCGCCCACAGCAGGCAGCTGCTTCAGTGAAAAAGCTCAAAGAAAGCTCTGTGCGCTCCCTGCTCAGCACAAAACGGCAAATAGACAGTTTGAGATTAGCTGGTTGAACATAGCGGAGCATTTAGCAGCAACAGAGGCAGGTACTTCCCTCAGGAGTTGGTAAAGATCACAAACAAAGCTCAAATAGAGTGAATAATGGACTTAGATTTGCCAGGTGAACAGAAAAGCTAAATGAATGAATGTTAATGGCGCTCTGTATGGAGCTAAATCCAGGTCAAAAGTTTTGTTCATTTGAAAAAAAATTGAACCTGAAAGTTCAAGTTGTGGTCTTGAACATTGAAAAATACAGCAAAAAAAAAACATGTGCCCCCCCACGATGGATGTATTTAAAAAATGATTGGTGGTGGGAGAGTTGTTTGAACTTGTCTGACACTTGCTTTGTGTCCAAAAAGACACAATTCACATTCTTTTTAATGTAGCCAATGAAGCACAGACAGAATATTCATCAAAGGTAAATGAAGTCGTAGGTTAATTTATCCACCTGCATCTCCATACTAGTGAACCAAAATTGTTAAAAGTGACACGTTACTACTTACTTACTAACAACTTAAACCGGGTAGTAACTAGAGGAGTTTGAAAATTCGAACTGGATTCGAATTCTTTTAGAGGAACACTGGAGCAATGATCTGACGGAGCTGTAAAGAGGGTGGTGTCAGTGGTTGTAGTGTAGCTGCAGAGTTGGGGATGTTTGAGTCTGGCTTTGAACATTTTTTTAAACGTTTCATTATTATGTAAGGAGCAGGGTGATAAGTTGTTTGTGGGGGTATGTATGAGTACCTGAGGGTTGGCGTCCAGTATGCAGACACGTCCGGCCTCAATCACCTCGTGTATGGAGTCTATCTTGATTCCATACAGGTTGCCGTCATACTCTCCGTGTTCAAGAAAGCGCCCGTTCTTGATGTCGGTCTCCATCTTGCTGCGGCTGGTGAAGGCGTACATCCGACCCTCGCGATCTTCCTTTTTGAGCTTTCTGGAAGTATCTGGAAACAATAAGGCAGTCACGTATGCACACACATGCACACACATGCATTTCCCCTCCCCTTAACCTCCAGCTTCTTTAATTTGTTTTAATTATTTTCTGTCAGAAACACATGCATCAGCTTGTTCCTGCTCCTAATTAAGCTCCACAGAACTCTTAAGGATTAAATCTTTATCGGCCAGGTAATACTACTACTTAAATATATTAAATTTCATACATGGAATGGTGGTGCCAAAGAGTAGTGGATCCCTCAGTAGAAGCTTGTTCTTCAGTCTCCGCCGCCCCACACCCTGGGCACCAATCAAAATCAGAGTTTTCCTCTTGAAAGGCGGGACCTTGGCCACCTCCTCGTAGAGCAATATCTCATGTCTGTCAAACTCTGAGAGAGGAAGATTGAAAGGATGGAAAGAAGGGTGGAGGAAAAGAACGATGTACAAGAAAAGTAGAAGTGTTGGAAAAAAGAGAGGAAAAAGGACAGAAGGAGGAGGTTTCACTGAGGAAAAATGAATGCAACAGTAACAGCTATATGTAAGGACATTTTAAAGCTTTGTTACCTGCATTTTTGGTTGTCACATACATAATTTTCTTCTTCTTCTTCCCTCCAACACCAGTACAAAGATTTCCTGTCGCATAAATTTGGTATAGAGTTAGTCAGACATTAGCTGATTGTCATCAGTCATGCCTCCCATTCACTGGCTCATGTGCCAAACTATTCCTTGGTTAGGACGATTTGCAAGGTAACCAGTAGAGAGGAAGTGTAACGGGTGTGGAAAGGACCCAGAAGCAGTACGACGGACACAGAATAGTTGAAGAAGCTTTATTCCAGGCAGAAGACACAACAGGCAAACAGTCTCGGATCAGCTCACGTGGAGAAATCCACTCGGTGGAACGCCAAGCTGTCAGGGGAGAAGGCAGACAGAAACCAGAGGAAGCAGAGGCTATTCTCTTGGTCGGGGACAGAAGGCTATGCCGATTTACCGGGGCAGAGGCAAAGCTGATAAGTCCAAACAGGCAGGAAAACAGTCAGAGGGTAAAGGCGGGAAAGTCTGGCATAATGCGGAGAACGATCTGGCCGTGAGTGTGTGTGAGTTTGGGGTCTAAATAGTAGGTGCCGCAGAGTGAGCAGTAGGGCTGCACGATTATGGCCAAAATCATAATCGCGATTATTTTGATCAATATTGCGATCACGATTATTTATCACGATTATTCATACATTTTAGGGACAACATCTTTTTATTGCACTTTCACGTTTTAATGAACAAGAACACTGCTTCCACTGTTGTGCTACATTCAGGCTAATGTACAACTCTTTGCATCAGACTGGTCCTGATCACAGTGCATCTCGTAGAAGGAAAATATAAATAAAATAGTATCAACGCTTTTTACCCAAAATTAAATCAACAGAGCACTGCTTTCACTTCCATGTTGTGCTACATTCCAGCTAACGTACACGTCTCTGCATCAAAATAAAACGTATACGGTTCTTATTCACCTGAAGCAAAATATAAATAACATTTTTACCCAAAATAAAGGGCTAACTAAAAATAAACATGTGTGTTGCTCACAGTATTTATTGGACACACGTCTTTGGCCAAATGAAATGCGATTGCATGTGTTATGTCGGCGTGTCTTTGGGAGGTGGATGGATACGCTGTGGCGCTGTGCAGGGTCGCTGTTATGGTTTCTGGGTTGACGTTGGACATGGACGGAGGTTCAGTGAGGTAATGTTTGCTTTGGCCTTAATGCATTCCTCGTGCTGTAGTTTGTGGTGATTTCTCAGGTGGCTGAACAAGTTAGTTGTATTGCTATGCGGCGCAGACACAACTCTAACGCACTCTGTCATATGATTTGTTCTTGGTTAACATCACTTGGCCTAAATCCAAAAAACTTCCAGACAACGGACGGTGATCCTTTTCAAGGAGCTAGCCGCTAGCTCCTCCCCTTCTGCTCCTGACATTTGATTTAGCTTTCACACGACACCCGTGACCGTCTGCTCTCTGTTCTGTTGTCTGTCTCTCTACTCTTCTACTAATAGCGGAGTCTGCAGGGTGCGTGCATGACACCTACCATCTCGTTCTCCCCCTGGTGGTCGGCTGACTGTTAGTTGAGGAAGAGCTTGATTTGATCATGCTCATTTAATCGTGGCAGCCAAAATCATGATCGCGATTAAAATTTGATTAATTGTGCAGCCCTAGTGAGCAGGTGAGAGTGATTGAGCTGATGAGGTGGGTGTGACTAACAGCTGCACTGAATGAGCTGATTAGGTGAGTGAGAGAGAGAATGGAAGCTGAACTGTGAGAGGAAGTTACTGGACCCAATCGAGAAAGTTGTATCAAACTTCTCATCCAACTTTCCCTTCAAGGTTGGTGGTTATTATTACCAAGAAGAAGTGGAAGCACATGACTCCCACATCTCAGGGCCACTTTCTAGAAATGACATTCACAATAGGCCTTTATCTATAAACTGTGAGAAGACCACAGCCCCTTTGATATCTTGAATAGGTAAACCAGACATTTTGAAAAGATATACGTTTGATGAATCACAACTTTGTTTTATTAAAAACTCATTAAGGCAGATTAAATAATCTCTTGTTTTTTACTCTCATCAGTAAAACAAACAGAATGTTTGCCTTTTGTATTAGTTTCAGTGTTATAAGTAGACTACCATTATCAGAACAATATTAGCATGCAGGCTCCCTCATGTGGCTTAAAGGTTTACTGCAGATATAAATGTTAAATAAAGGACTATGGAAGAAATTCTGCACATTTACTTGGCGACCCTAATAAAATCTCCTGCGACGAACCTGTGGGTCCCAAACCCAGTCTTTAGAAATGACTGCTCTTCAGACCACTATCATCTTGATATTCTAAAGCTTCTTTCGACATCATACTTTTAGTTTAATATTTCTCAGACTACAGGAACTTTTGGAATTTGGAGGATTTTGACATTTAGAAAGGGTTGGGTTTATTAACGCTCCTCTGATTGCTGGTACTTGAAATTTCAATTACATGGCATTCGCCACCAGATGGCAGTGTGAAACAGCAAAACAGTGACGATGAGAACAATGGGAAACAATATATAGTAGGGTAGGTATCCAGTAATAGAACATAGACAGTCTCTAAAGACACAGGCTACCCATCAACTCTCAAGTAGACCACATTTGCCTTAATCACACTTAAAGCTGTTAATCAGTTAGTGCTGGGCGGTATACTGGTTTTGATTTCCTGTATGATATACATTTTTAACACACCGCCATACCGGTGCATAGCCGAAACAACTGCTGTCACTCTTCAACAGGCAGCAAAATATATTGTTCGCCGCTGAGGGCGCTGCGGTCGGAGCTAGTTATCTGGAGTGTATTGAGAGGGAACCCTAATCATGGTTATAACTTTCTAACACAACAATTAATAACCCACAACTAACACTCTTTAACAGGGAAAAACACCATGGCACACAACAGTTTGTGACACAGAAACTATTTGTAACACGAATAATTGTAGATTTATAAAATTACACCTCCGAACGACATGCTGGCTCCAGCTCGCTAGCACAACAGTCTGTTAACAGCTGGGAGAGGCTCCGTCGCTACAGTAACGTTGCATTAACGAACAGAATAGAGCGATGCAGGATGAACAAAGACAGACAAAGAGAGGAGCTGGGTTTGCCGTTTGGAAGTGTTTTGGTTAAAAAAAATCCGACATAGACCAAAAGACTATATATTGCAAAGTTTGTCGAGCCACTGGTGGTAACACGAGCTACTTACTCCATCACCTCAGCAGAAAACGTGTGTTGGAATACCAAGAGTGTGATGACGGTTGTCGGATTCAAGTAACGTTAGTGCGAGTGAAACAGTGAAGACAAAGGGTCACACATCGCTTGAAGAGGCATTTGCTCGAGGCACAGCATATGACAAGAAAAGCAAGTGGTGGAGCGACATTACGAACGCAACAACGATCCAGATAGGGAAGTACATGGTCCCGCTACAGACAGTCGAGAAAGACGGGCTCAGAGCAATGATTAAAACACTGGATTGAAGGTATGTCTTACCGGGGCGACAATACTTCAGCCAAACTGCTATCCCAATATTATACGAACAAACAAGCAAACCCTATAGTAAGCAAAGCCTTTATCCATGATGACATTAAAATGTTTTTATATTCTATGTACTCCTGACAGTAGCGTAAGCCACTATAAACCTATATAAAAACAGTCAAGGAAAAAAAAATACCGTGATATACCGTGAAACCGCCAGAATCTTATAAAATACTGTGACACAAATGTTTGGTCATACCGCCCAGCACTACCATCAGTATTGTTTCTTTGTTCTCATTATTCTTTCCTTCCAGTTACCTGCTGGTGCCAGTTCCACATCTCTCTTGACAAATGCTTTCCTCTTCTCCTCCAGCATCTGACTGGGGATCAGCCCCGCGCTGCCACCCTCCACATGACGGGCCTGTATCACACACACACACACACACACACACACACACACACACACACACACACACACACACACACACACACACACACACACACACACACACACACACACACACACAAAGTTGCTGGGGTTTTATTACATCTTAATCTAAAGAAAATATGAATATGAACAGCTCTCTGTCTACTGTAGAATCAACAGAACACATAAAAGTGTTTTTGTACTCCACCTGCCACCAGTTGACGTCATCCTGGTTGACTATCTGCAGGATGTCTCCTGTCTCAAACCTTAAGCCCGCCTCCTTACAGGGAATCAGGTTGTCGTTGGCCGGGTCGTAGTCATAGTGACACTTAAAGAACAGCTGGAAAAACAGATACAGATAACAGAGATGTAGTAGTCCATACAATACCAGTGTAATTCCATGATTCTGTTTGCATTCTGCAAATGTATTGTTATTGATCATTTTTTAATCAAAATATTTGCTTTGACTATTTGCATTAGTAGTTATAATTACATTCTAATTACGTAATTAGAACTACTGTAGTTCTAATTACGTAATTAGAACTACTAATGGATTAATCAAAGCAAATATTGCTTAGAACTGGTGTTCGGAAGTTCAACAGGTCATATTTCCCTTTCTAAATCGATGTTATAGGTGTGAAAACATCTCCTTCAATCAACTATTCATTTTAGTTTCTCACCAAAAACTAAATTTTACACGATTACATTGAACAAATCACGATAATATTATAATTAACTTTCACCTAATACAAATTTCTACTGAATAGAGCTTGAATGTGTCATAATGTAACTCAACGTAACCTCTGTTAACATTAGCCGTCAGCTCCGTTATTTAGCCAAGCAGGACTGTGCTGCCCACCAGCTGCTAACAGCTAACGTTAACTGCTCTCCTGCCAATTTCAACACAGATTTGTTGTCCACAATGTAGCATTATCAGGGAAAAAATAGGGTGCGTTGTTGTTGTTAGTCTTCAGCCATGCGTTTTGAGTATTTTGGCTTCAACTTGGTACCGAAGCATCTGTTCTTGTGACATCTGTAGATACAGACCTATATGTCTTCAATGGTGCATTTGTAAATGTATGCTATTTAACTAATATTATATCTGGCCATTTCAGAATCCAGTCACCAGAAACCTTATGTCTGTTACTATGACCATTTGTGTCCACTCTGTGTGTAGTAATCTGTCACCTGTCCTGGCTGTATGGCTTCATGATAGCTGGGCAGGATCTTCAGAACTACACTTCCGCTGGCTGCTTGCAACTCCTCCTGCAGCACCCTGGCATCCTGGCCCACCTCTCGTCCATTCACCTGCCAACACATTGGATAACAGAACGTTTCTGAACTGACACATTAATAATCACATTTGTGGGATCTGTAATGAAGACGACAGGTTACAAATATCACAAGAGCTCATGTGTGAGCTACAAACAATAAAATAAAGGACCCAACCTTGAGGTACTCCACTGATAAGATCAGATAAGAATTTACATATTTTTTTACCTTTTGACAGAGCCAGGCTGTTTCCCCGAGTCATTTTTTCCACGTTTCAGTGCTTTTGTACTAAACTGGCTGCTGACAGTAGCTTAATATTTGTATCGATCTCCTCATTTAAAAATTAAGAAAGAGAATCAGGCTTTTATCCACCCCCCCCCCCCCCAAAAAAAATGGACCTCTTTCTTTAAGAGACACTATAGTTTGGTGGCAGTTAGTGTTTCTGAAGAAATCAAAACAGCAGCTGGAAGTTCAAGGCACTCCCACCATAAATCTAAAATAATTTAAGGGGTCAGTAGAGGTCATATCTATATAATTGTCTACCTCACCTCTTTGATGATGTCTCCCACATGCAGCAGCCCTTGCTGGTCTATCATCCCTCCATGTAGGATGCGTGCTATAATCAGCTCACCACCCTCCACCTTGAATGTTACACCCTGAAACACAATAATGTAGGCTGTTGTTTCTATCATCAACAATAATAAAATGCTTTACAACAAACACTTCAGAGGGCTTGGAGCAGAAAAGTGCAAAGCAACATAGAATGAACTCAGCTGTGTCCATTGTGTTTAAGTTTTAATGTTACCTACCAGGTGCTCCCCCGCCACTTTGCGTATGCCCACCATGCGGATTGCGTCAGGCGCCGGGGGCAGGTTGTGCGTGTGGCCGTCTTCCTGCTCATGATCCGCAAAATCACATGGGCTGGGGGGAGGACTGTCACATGCCTGGGACGCCACTGAATCGTGAGTCTCCAGTAGAGACTGAGGAAGATGTTCAAAGTTAGACATACGTACACCACAATATTTGTTATTTTAACTGCGTGAAGAGAAAAGACTCAAGTCTTTCTTGTGTGTAAATGTTTACAAAAAAACATTGTATTGTCAGATTCAACAATTAAGATTAAGTTTTGGTCATTTTGACATTGGACTATATTTTTCACTGTTGTACATGTGTATGCATGTGTTCTATACCTGGAAGTGAGGCTGTGTCAGTATGTGGGCGAGCTCAGCTGCAGTGTTGGAGTGCTGTGTGAAGGGGTTCAGGTCACTGAGGATCTCCTGCAGGAGCTCCACGTTGTTCTCCCTCACTGGCGATGGACGCGGCTCCTTCAGGCTCTCCTCTTGCTCCTAACAAAAAAGACACACATATATATGAAAATAGATACAAATAGACACAACATCTTGACAGAAACAAATATATATATATATATATATATATATATATATATATATATATATATATATATATATATATATATATACACACACACACACAGTGCCCTCCAGAATCATTGGCACCCTTAGAGAATTTGAGCAAAACAGGCTGTGAAAAAAATTCTTTGCTGTTTATCCTCTTGGTCTTTCACTCAAAATATTTACAAAAATCTTAGCTTTTCATTGAAGTAAAATTATTCAAAGAAAAAAAGAAATGTTGACATTAAATAAATATTTTTCTCCAAAACATGTGTGTTACAATTATTGGCACCCCTAGAACATCTCATGATTAAAATCTAACTGAAGTATAATTCCAGTCATATTTTACATTTTTAAGTTCACCTGTTTGATTAGGAACTCTTAAGTGGTCAACCATGACTTCCTGTTTCACTGGGGTATAAATATGAGGTGACACAGGCCAAATTCCCTTAGTTATTCGTCACTATGGGAAAGACCCGAGAACACAGTGACGATGTGCGACGAAAAGTTGTTGAGCTGCACAAATCAGGAAAAGGATATAAGAAAATCTCTAAACAGTTGAAAATACCCATTTCCACTATCAGGGCAATAATTAAGAAGTTTAAAGCGATGTGAGATGTTAAGAATCAGCCTGGAAGAGGACGTGTGTGTACATTGACCCCACGCACCGTGAGGAGGATGGTTCGACAGGCAAAATAATCTCCAAGGATCACAGCTGGAGAATTGCAGAGGTTAGTTGAGTCTTGGGGTCAGAAAGTCTCCAAAACTACCATCAGACGCCACCTACATCACCACAAGTTGTTTGGGAGGGTTGCCAGAAAAAAAGCCTCTGCTGTCAATCAACAACAAACTAAAGCACCTACAGTTTGCCAAACGTTACTGAGACTTTCAATGGGACCGGGTTATATGGTCAGATGAGACCAAAATAGAGCTTTTTGGCAACAAACAACAAAGGTGGGTTTGGCGTAGACAGAAAGATAGCCACACAGAGAAGCACCTCATACCCACTGGGTACCTCATACCCATCTGGAGAGGTGGTATGGTGGCGGATCTTTGATGTTGTGGGGCTGTTTTTCTTCCAAAGGCCCTGGACATCTTGTTAGGATACATGGTGTCATGGACTCCATCAAATACCAGCAGATATTGAATGAAAACCTCACAGCCTCTGCCAGGAAGCTTAAAATGGACCGTGGTTGGACCTTCCAGCAGGGCAATGATCCGAAGCACACCTCAGAATCTACACAAAAATGGTTCACCAACCTCATCACGCATTATAGGAGAAGACTCAGAGCTGTTATCTTGGCAAAGGGAGGATGCACAAAATATTAAATGAAGGGGTGCCAATAATTGTAGCACATATATTTTTGCGAAAACGATTTGTTTCAGGATAAGAATTTAATGTTTCTTTCAATTATTTTACTTCAGTTAAAGGTTAGATGTTTGTGAATATTTTGAATGAAAGATCACGAGGATAAACAATAAAGACGTTTTTTCACAGCCTGTTTTGCTCATTTTTACTAAAGGGTACCAATAATTCTGGAGGGCACTGTATATACATACATACAACATAGATATTTGTGCACACGAACAGACGCACCGACACACATTTTAATCCAGTCCATTTTAATTATTGATGTAATTTAGTGAGTATTTGTGTGTGTGTGTGTTCCACACCTGAGGACTCTCCATGATGCCTTTGAGGAAGATGAGGTCCAAGTCATTGGCTGTGGTGGAGCTGGTGGTGCTGTCGCTCATCGCGTCCAACATCTGGGGCACTACAACACAGACACAGGAGGGACAAAAAGAGGGAGAAACAAGGAAAATAATGAGACAGAGCTTCTCTGGCTAAACAGTAGGACTGCTTTAGGGCTGTCAATTGACAATTTTAAATTAAAATATTAATCGCATGATAGTTAATTGCAAATTAATTGCATTTTTTTTATCTTTTTAAAGTATACCTTAAAAGGAGATTTGTCCTGTATCTACAGTTCTTCATGATTTCTTAAGCATGATTATGAAAACACACAATTCACACAACCACACACATGTGTAGAGGAATACCTCAGATATTTTGCTTAATTAAATACTTAATTCAAAGCAATACCATAATTCATAAATACCCTATTTTGTCACCATATGGCACAAACAGGGTTCATACAATCTGATTGAAATCTGATGGAAACCAATTAACAATTAAAGTCCCGGCGGGACTCCGGCCTGCGCGTCCGAGACCGTCGGACAGCGTGTTAGACGTTTTTAATCGCACGTGGACCGCCTGATGTTGGAAATGATGCTTTGCATTATTTACCCATATTATAATTATGCTTTAGTCCAATGCTTCCTGTATCCGCTGCCTGGCGTTACAGAACATGTGCAAACATGCATTATGTAGCTCTATATCAAATGTAAACCACATTGTGTAAAAGTCATGTAAATCGGATGGTGTTTATCACAAAATGCAGATTTCCTTTTGCCAGCAGGTGGCGTTGTGTAATCACAACGGTCTTGAGATTGTACTGACAAAAGTTTAAGTGGATCTGACAAAGTGCCTAGGAGGAGTTCGTTAAAGTATAGCGACTAGAAATAGGCCAAAATCTATCGAAAAATGACACAAAAATCCAAATGTCTGACTTCCGGTATGGTTTAGAGCATGGTCCCAAGAGACTTTCTTTTAAGTCTCTGGGGCAGGGGTGTCAAACTCATCTTCACTCTGGGCCACATCAGCATCACGGTCGCCCTCAAAGGGCCGGTTGTAAATGTAAGACTGTGTAAATGTAACTACTCCTAACATATTGGTAAATAACTGTGTCTGCATTTGATTATTGTTTATTCAAGTGTAAAAATATTGTACATGCAGTTATATAAATGTAATATATTTAAACACATTTCTGTAATTATAACTTAAATCATTTTAATTTAGGGTTAAGAAACCCACATTACTCCATCAAAGATCAAACTATTAAAGAAAATATCAAACACAAGTTATTACAATAACTTTGTTCAAAGCTTAAAATCCTTTCAAGGGTGCGTTTGCACAATCCCACATGATGCATTTCATGTGTTGTAAAGCCACGTTTAAAGTAGTCTTCAATGTACTAACAGTACATTTCCATGTCAAATGTACATGTAACCAGCCAAAGAGCTGCTTCTGTGACTGTGTGTTTAAGTATCTCATCATTATGACTTTCTATCTCAGAATTATGACTTTCTGTCATAGTTATGACTTTCTGTCTCATAACTTCGACTTTCTATCTCATAATTTCGACTACGGGGATATTTTTATTATCAAGTCTAACTTTTAATAATTAAAAAAAAAATTGAATTCAAATTTTTTTTGCTGGCGGATTCGCGGGCCACATAAAATGACGTGGCGGGCCGGATTCGGCCCACGGGCCTTGAGTTTGAGACCCCTGCTCTAGGGGATACACGTAGTTACCAAGCTTCATACATGTAGGTGAAATGCAGAGCTGGGGCTGCTCCACATTGATGTATGCTCAAGCTTGAAGTAGCATCATGCATATGTAATTTTTTGCAGATTGAATAATGTACCTTGGAGTTATAACAACCAGTGGTGTATAAAGTACTCAAAAGCCATACTTGAGTAAAAGTAAAGACACCTTACTGGAAAACTACTCCAGTAAAAATAAAAAGTCACCTTTTAGAATACAACAATACAACAATATCGTCCCCATTTACTTTAATCTGCACTGGCGGCAGAGCCGAGTCTGCAGGCCTCTGGCATGGACACACAGAGGTGAGATCTGAGAGCAACTGAGGAAGACAGTAGCTGTGCAATGAGAAAATAAGATAATGGGAAAAATATTTTTATAAATTATAATACATGTAGTGCATTTAAGAAAAAATATTAAATTATAAAATAAATAATAATTTCTTTTCTTTTTCTTTAAAAGAAAAATATATAAATAGCTTTGTGATTCTGTTTAGGCCAGCAGAGAAGGCCTTGCAGGCCCTGACGGCCCACCACTGACTCCACTACATCTCAGAGGGAAATATTGTACTTTTTACTCCACTACATTTGTCTAACAGCTTTAGTTACTTTGCACATTATAATTTTTCAAACCTTTCCTAACTACCCAAACTGAACAACAGAGTATAAAAGAGTTAAAATGAGCTCCACCTAAAAGCAGGAATAATGATCCAAACATATACATATGTAATATGTAATATCCATGTAAAACACTGTGACAGGGATCATGTTTTTGCAAAATTACTACTTTTATTACTATAACTATTACTATACAAATTACCTAATTTTCTGTTTTTCAGGTCAGTGCGAGAAATCTAGCCTTTGAACAAGTGCACTGAAGTCAGGCTGAATGTGTGAGGTGAGATGTGAAGGACAGCTGACATCAGTGAGAGAGGATCTGGATCTGGATTTGTTGAACTTCATCACAGAGAATGTTTGTTCACAGATGTAGGTAGATCCAAAGAGAACCAACATCTTCTGAGCATGCCTCCTTATGTGTGGAAAGTTATCCTCTTTGAGAGAAGAATACAAATCCAGCAGTGATACTGACTTAAAGTGCTCTGCAGTACTGCATCAGACTGCAGTTCAATGAGTTGGAGCTGAACATCACTGGGAGCATTATCCACACTGCACGTGAAGGGAGAATAAATCATGTTTCACTCTCAACTGTTTTGGAGTCTTGAAATCGCAAAGCAAAGGTACTAGCACAGCCTCAGACGTCCGTCTGTCCGTTGGGACAGATTTGAGCAAGTCCAGTGGAGATATATAAGCTTGCTGTTTCATGGGGAGTCACATAAAATACAATATTGTTCAGAAACCCTCACAAGTGCTGCATTTAGCATGAATAAATATGCTCAAATCACAACATGGCAAACTGAAGCCCGTCAGGCAACAGTGGTGGGCCGTCAGGGCCTGCAAGGCCTTCTCTGCTGGCCTAAACAGAATCACAAAGCTATATCTATTTTATAATTTAATAATTTTTCTTAAATACACTACATGTATTATAATTTATAAAAATATTTTTCCCATTATCTTATTTTGTCATTGCACAGCTGCTGTGTTCCTCTGTTGCTCTGCTTCCAGTGCAGCTTGTTTTAAGTAGAGCTTTTATCCAATCAGATTTCACCTCTGTGACTCTAGGTAAGAACAGAGCCAGAGGCCTGCAGACTCACAAGTGCATCCATGTGCAGTTTAAGTGAATGGGGACGATATTGTTGATTGTCATATTCTTCAACCAATCAGATCTTTAGTTTGACATGTTGGGCGTATACTTTGACGTATCAGAGCCTGCCTATAATGACATCAGCATTACGTGCAGCTCATGTACATGTACATCCATGTACAGCTCTGCCGCGAGGTGCAGAGTGTGTCGTGATTGGTCAGTGGGCGAGCACGTGACTATCGTGAAACGAAACTTAACAGCAGAGGCTTAGTCGGGTAGTGAATCACATCACGTGATGCAGCTCAGCCAATCAACTATGGGCATTCTGACTAAGTGAGATGTACCACACACCATGACACAGGGGACTGAGACGAGGAAAGACATTACAGAGCTGTACATACAATGTTCAAGTTGTGAAAGTAAAATCATAAGACTATCTCTTTGGGACTTGTCAAAGACTTGTCATTAAGGAATGATGGTGGTCCCACAGCCTGACCAGCTGAGAACCACTGTCCTCCATGAGCGCAGAAAACATTTCCTATTAATGAACTAGACAGCATTTCCTCTGCGGCTCTAGTTCCGCATGGACGGAGAAAGTGGCCTGCGCAACCCCATGTCAGCTTTACAGCACCCCTTGCCCAGACTGCTGGGATTGATGGAGCCCCGTTTCCCGGCACAACTGTTGCTGTCATCAACATTCATATTTACATAACCAATATGCTAATAATTAAATGATTTACTCGAGCAAAGTGTAAAAATACTTTTCTTACAAATAAAAGTCCTCCATTACAAATGTTACATGACTAAAAGCCCAATAATATTAGCATCAAACAAATTAAGTTTCAGAGAGAAACCCTACTCTCATCATTTAAGTAAAAGATGACTTTTGAACTAGTCAGATATTCTTATTCCTGTTTTACCCATTGAACAGTCCTTTGGTACCGTAAATTGGATGTGAGGTAGGGTACAAACAAAGAACACATTGGTCATAATGAGGAGGAAGGTGTCTGATCTCACCAGGCTCTTTCCTGGTGGAGGCAACAGGCATGGTAAAGCTCCAGTCAATCTGAGAAAGAAAGGAAAAATAAAGAGTGAGAGAGGGGATAAAATAGTCCATCTATTACAGTAAATTAAGTGTTTAGTTTTAGCAGCGTAACCCTCACACTGCTCCAGTACAGCTATAGCACAGTGAAACAAATAAAACCTCCACTGTTTTACCACAGTTAAGGGAGAGGTTTGTTCATAGTTAAAGGAATGGTTCAACAGTCAACACCACTATCATGCATGTCCTGTGAAGATAAAGCTGCAGCCAGCAACCAGCAGCAGTATGTGTTGTTGCAGTTTGTACAACTGTGTAGAGCAGTTGTATGTAAAATCCTCCTTTTCCCACCACAACATGGGACAATAAATACATACGTACTGCAGGCAGTGATGCCAGCAAAGGAGGGCGGAGCCCCAGCAAATGTTCTGAAATTGAGCATTCATACTGAAAGAGCAAGAGAGAGAGAGATGTGAAGAGAGGGGAGGGGAATGTGGGCGTAACTAATCTATACATCGCCATGACAACAGACACAATACAATCACAATTTGGGGAAAGAACAAAGGGGGAATACCAACCATTCAACTCTATATGAAATCCCTTCTACTTGTAAAGCTTTAACACAATCTATCTAACTGTCTGTCTATCTAGCTGACAAAGCTGCAGCTACAGCTCGTGGCTGCCATAGAAACCTGCCCTCCTTCAGTTTGGCCTTCACACACACTTCCATTGTTGCTCACACTAGAGTACACATTACACAACACCCCAGGCAAGAGCACGAGAGTGGAAGAGAAGATGGAGTAAAAAGAAAACCTGTAAAGACTTTAACACATGAAGAGGATGTAAATCATGATATCTGAAAAATGGCATTAACATCTATCACCCATTATTACTATCACTATTTCTTTCACTGATTACATGCAAGTTGATGACAGCAGGTGTGGTGGGAAATGCTTCAAGATACTACTTCTAGGTACAATAGTTGCAAAAATGTTAGCCATGTCAGGATCCAAGAAACTAGAGTTTTCAAAGAGATGCAGCCTGACATAGGAACACTAAAGCCGACTAAAAGTGTATTCACCAAGCCGTTACCAATATCAGTATGAAGGGTTCACATTTTTGGAGATGAAAATATACTTTTCAGTGCTTGCTTTCTTGTCAACACTGATTCTATCAAACACATCTTGAGGATTTATTGTTGCTCACACTCTTACTAATTGGCCGACATATACACTTACACAAATATAAAATAAAATGTATTAGTGAGAGTTTGCAAAAAATATATCAGTTTTGTTCTCTATTATATTTAATATTGCAAATGGCCTACCTAAGCCTACAATATTTAACGGTAATGTGGCCTAATTAATTTTATTGTAATTCAGGATTATATTGGGCATCAATCATTTTACTGATTTAAATACAAGCCTTAAGAGAGAACTTCATTTGTTGTACTAGGTAATTCAAATGTCTCATTGTCTCAAAGTCAAAATATATTATTTGTGGTTCAACACAAACACATATGAAAAAACACAAATTGTGTCTCACAATTCAGGGTAGTTCAATAGAGCAGGTTACAGAAGCCAATATCTTGGCGAACTGTAACCAGGTTCTCATCACGTTGATAGACCAGGTACGACAACTCACGGCAGCCACAGCTCCGGCCAACGTGGCTGCTTCGCCGCAATTCGCTCCGGTTCAGTCGAGAGTGGATCCAGCAGCATCTACGGCGGTCTCGGAGCCCCGGGTGGGGGAGCCGAACGTTACGCCGGGGATCCTGAGGGTTGCAACGCATTCCTGACGAACTGCTCCATCCTGTTTGCGTTGCAGCCCCGCACTTTCGCGTCTGAAGACGCCAGGGTAGCATTCACCATCAACGGCGGAGTGGGATCGTCGTACTCCTGCCTGTGTTTCCTTCCAGTCCTTCTCCGCTGAGCTACGCAAGGTTTTCGGGGCAGTTTCCGGAGGACCGGACGTCACTGGAGGGCTAATGAGGCTCCAGCAGGGCCACCGATCTGTCACAGACTACGCTATTGAATTCCGGACCCAGGCTCGATTAAGCTCATGGGGGATGGACGCCCAGTGTGACGCATATCTGCTCGGGTTAGCGCAGTGGTTCTCAAACTGTGGGGCGCACCCCACTAGTGTGGCGCGGTGGTATTACAGGTGGGGCGCAGGGGGAAATGCAGAATTTTTGTATTTAAAAAAGAAAAAAATATTTTTTATTTTTTTAAAGTAATTAATAAATACATGGCGAAATGCCTGTACTTTCGTGTAAATGTTTACGTCACGCCGTTAACAGGTTACGCTTGCGCATGCGCGACGGCCATGATCCTTGGCGACTCACACATGTGGCTTAGTGTTCCAAATGAAGAGACATTTGGCGGGAACAGAAAAGCAACCGCAAGCGATGCATCCGAGACAAACAGCAAGCAGCCAAGAAGAACATATGATGACTATCTTGCTCTGGGTTTCACAGTGAACACGGTAGGAGATGAGGAGAGACCAGTCTATGTTTTATGTCTGAAAACTAGCTGCGGATAGTATGAAACTTGTTTTGTTTAGTTTTTCACAGGTTGCACTTTATTGTTATCTTAAAAAGATGTTTAGTGCAAAACAGGTTAATTGCAGCCAATTGCAAAAAGCTATTTTTTGCCAAATTGTAGTTATTTTTTGTATAGATATAACTTTATTTGCATTGTTCTAACAAAGTGATTGCACATTTTATTTGTTTTTGTCTGATGGAGCACTCTGGTTTACTTGAAAGTGATTGCAATTTTCTTTATTCTATTATTTGAAAAAGCACAGATGGAGGAGTCACAAAATGTTTCAATAAAAATTCAACACAGACCATTTTGTTACAATTTTGTTGGGGTGGTGGGGCATGAAGATTTTTCTTCCTCCAAAGTGGGGCGCGACAGAAAAAGTTTGAGAACCACCAGCGGATTACATCAAAGATGAACTCATCTCGATCGAGCTACCCACATCCCTGGACGGACTTATCGAGACTACCTCCAGAGTGGATCGCCGCATCCAGGTCAGACGGCTGGCATATGTATATATATATATATATATATATATATATATATATACACACACACACACACACACACACACACACACACACACACACACACACACTAAATAGTGCAAGTTAGACAATATTGTAATGTTCCAGACCTTTGCACGAGGAGATTTTCTCAATCTGGACCTTTTGGAATTTTAATTGAATATCCCTGCTCTAGACCTTTATATATTGCTTTCTTTACCACTTTTGGAATAAAAGGAAAGTTAATTACCAGCGCACCACCTTTACTTTTTCTGTTACTACAATTGCTACACCGGCCTCCTGTCATGCGCTAGAGGGGAACGAACACTGGTGCTGGTCGGTGGAGCAAGTTACGGTGAGTAGCACAGGTAGCCGCCGCATATGACCGCAGCATGCTACTACAATAGCCAACAGCAACACCATTGACAATCAATAACGTTATAGACCACGGACCCAGACCTTTACTCAAAAAAAAAAAGATAGCTTACTGTGGGCAGACCATGGATGTGGTAAGTAGCAGGGGCCAACTGCATTGGTTACCACCTCAGTTTATGCTAGCAGTAGAAAGCTAATGGCCTGGTCTCTGTGTGCAGCCGTGAATCAACCGTTGACAGGGTTGATTCACTCTATCCTTGTCAGCATATGGCAAAATAAAATAGAAGATTCTAGTAATAGTAGACAATGTAGTTACAGTAAAAGAAAAAGTTTGGGTGCTGGTATACGATCATTTTATTCCAAAAGTGGCAAAGAAAGCAAGGGCGAACCTAATAAGCCTTGAAATGCCAGGTTAAAGAGTACCCGCCCGTTAGGGACACTTTAAAAAGTAAATCAAAGGCAACGAGGCATTGGTTAAAACCACATCTAGCATTCTATTGGTTGGGGAACTTTGACATGAGTTATTGAAGAAAAACACCAAGAGCAGAAGAGAAATCTGAGAGCAGCTGTTTCACCAGAACACAGAAGCAGCCTGACCGGAGGAGAAGGGTTGAAGCTGGAGCGCAGGAAATCTGTGCAAGCAGCATGTTTCCTTCTTCTTTTCCTTCTACCTCCATCCTCCCCTCCATTACTCTCTAATTTATTCCACCTCCTCCATCACTGCCCCTCCTCCCTCACCATCATCCATCTGCTCACATGCTCCAATATGTAAAGAGACACACACACATACACACAACCCATTACCTACATTGTACATCTTGCAGTGTCTCACAAACATAATATGGTAGCAACTGTGTAGTTGTCATCAATGCGTGGAAACTATTTGTTTTAAATAAAAGATACAATGACCCCCCAACCCATATTTTCTCACCTTTTTACCCCATAATATTCGATATGTAATAGGTAGAGTGTTTGTGTCTGAGTGGGTAGATGGTGTCAACAGCGTGGACATGGGTTTTTTGACGTCACCTGAACCCAGTCAGTACTGTTTGTAGATATGTATCATCGGCTCCTCTTTGTTAAACCTTGTTGAATGTAAACGTTTGTATTATTAGCATGTATGCCTCACATAATAGGCATACACATAACTTATAGACACAATATGTATAATTTATATATATATATATATATATATATATATATATATATATATATATATATATATATATATATATATATATATATATATATATATATATATAAGTCTCAGGGGTCACATATAACAAAGCATGAGCGCACGCACACGCGCACACACACACGCGCACACGCGCACACAAAGGCAGCCCGAATAACAAAATGCTAACAATACACATGTTGGCTATCTTAATACTGTATAAATCTCCTAGGGTTCTAATACAAACAGTACCGCTTGCACTACGCACCATTGTCAAGGCAGTCCAGTCCTCTCTCACTAACGTTAAACGAGCGTCAGTGGGAGGAGAAAGAATAAAATAAGCACAATGTGCTCCACAATAACAGTAACAAATGTGAATAAAGCCGCCATGTTTGTGTTGGATAAATTGCAGTTCACCTACCTTTTACCTCAATTAGACGAGCTTCCCGCTGAACTGTTTGTGATGTCTCGTGCGCTTCTTGTTGTCGTCTGGCTTTCCCCTAACCATCAAGACATAAAGCCGTCAGTCGCGTAGGACTTCCGAGACAATTTCAGAATAAAACACTTTTGGCAAATATGCCAGTTTATAAAGTTTCATTAGAAAACTAAATTTAAACGACTTATTGTTGTCATGAGATTAATCTTGTATGGACATTTAAGACCTTAATCATATGGTAATGGTAATCATATGGTAATCATATGGAAGTAGGCACCGTGGGAGTTACCCATGTTAAATATATCATCTACATTTTGCAGGCAGATTCAACATGGCTTATTTCCGGTTAAATTCAACAAATTCCTTGGATGTTGGGACCTATCGATGTGGTAGTATTAAAGGGACAGTGCCTTGTTTTGTTTGTTGTTTTTTCTCCTCATTTAAAAAACCTAAAAAAAAAAGCCTAACCAAAACCACAACACAAACTCACAGATTGGACTGGAGCGAATGACAGCTGTGGTCTGATCACCTCGAGAGCACAGTTTTAAAACCGTAATCTGACAAATTGAGATTCGAGGCATTAACATTTCCTCTCATTGAGCAGTTAGATTTCTTTGAGTGGGCCTCAGCCAAAATAATCACTTGTGATAGGTCTGTTGTAAAATAAAAGCCCAAAGATTCTTGAGACATTTTGGGTCTGAATAAAAACTCAATGTTGTAAGTGAAAAAAAATGAAGAGAAAAAAAGAGTTCCTAGGCAGCTCCGAAGTTGGAAGGATGCTGTAGCAGTATACATAGTTCTGACCATATGCGAAACCAGTGCAACAGCAGCCGGCAGTGGAGAGATTTGAGTATTACACTTGAATTAAATCAACTTGCATGTCAGCTGTGGTGATTTGATGGGCTGCACAAATGATGGGTGTTACTTCATGTTACACCTAAGTAAAAAACATGGCAATATGGGAGTAATATCTTGGGAACAAGAGGATAGTACTAGGGTATTTGGTGGTAACGTGGGGTTTCTTTTAGATAATGGGGCAAAATATGAGGATAATAATGTGTAAAGACATTGCAAGGTAATAATAGGGCATAACTTAAACCATGTTAATAATGGGGTTATATTTGTGTTTCCTCCTGGTATTTGCCTTAGTATTACCCAAACAAACCAAAGAAAAAAAAATATTGTCGTTTTATCTGGGATTTGTGCGGGATAAAAATGTGTTTCCATACCAATGACAGACAGGCCATAAGAGTAGCCAGTCTTATAGATGATCCCAGCTGACTTTGGGCGAGAGGCCAAGTCATCACAGGGCTGATCACGTTCACATTCATCACCAGCAATTAACCTCACCTGCATGTCCTTAGACTGTGGGAGGAAGCCGGAGAACTCGAATAAAGCCCGACCCTGCTAACACAGGAAGAACGTACTCCACACAGAAGGGACCTAAGCCCAGAACCACCTTGCTGTGAGGCAACATTGTTAAACACCACCGTGCCACCTTCCGAACATGTCACCAGATAATTCGACAATTATTTAGTTTTTGAGCTGTTAAAGAGGACCCAGAGTCTCTAGAACCTTAGATTGTACTTAGAACATGGTTCCACCCATGGTGGCATTTAAGGTTGGCGCTTCTGTCTCCACCTAGCATTAATGCTAGTGTTTCCGATTTATTGTTACCCCCAAGTTTAGCCTCTTCCTCCCTGAAGAGGCTAAACGTACTGCAACTAATCCGTCCATCAGCCTGTCCTACTGTGTGTCTAGACTCTAGACCCTAAATCTCTCTCACTATGCTGAGGAAGAAGCGTGACACAATACTTTTATGTGCTGTACAGCGTTATTGGTTGTACAAATTAATGATCAATTGATATCAAAATATTGAATGGTAATTAATAACCCACTTATGAATTATAAACCCTTGAAGCACTCAGCTTCAGCTTACAGGACACAATTAGTTTAAGTAACAGATTTCAATTTTAGAATTACATTTAGGAGGCCACCAGAACTTCCAAAATGTTCATTTTACAATTAAGTCTCAATCTCAGGGTTGCTATGAAGTTTTTGACATGGTCTGACATATTGTTTCATTTACACAAAAACAGATGAATACGTTTTTTATAAAAAAAAGTAAACAAACAAATAAATAAATAATTGAGGAATAAAATGAATGATGATTTCTTATAGATGAATGATTCTGTGAATCATTGTTTTTCGATTTTTTCTACAGAACTGCAAACAGAGTTGATTATCATGAACGTCTATACTATTTATAAATTCACATGCTTTCAAATTTAGAGATTTGGTAGAGCTCAAACTTTCACTATTGATGTAGGAACAATATATTTAGTAAGTCAGAAACCCAAGATGAATTTTGTATGATTACAAACCACATGCTTAACAACATGAAAGAGTTAAAGAGTCAATTTTAAAATGTTTTACAAAAGAAAGGGAAAATGTAATTAAAAAATATATCAAAAATACAAGGATTAACTCAGACATGGCATTCGTGTGCATTCAAATTTCTAAAAATATCTATGTGCCAGGAACTTATGAATGATTAATATAAAAGGATAGCCCTACTTAAGGCTACAGCTTAGCTCGATACAAGGTCCAAAACCACGTCAAAGCACTTCTTTACATTATTAAACATGTCATCATGACAATTGAAGTGCATTATAATTTGGTAGAAACATCACTTTCTTTTAGTCTTGTATTCACAGTTGGATGTGTCTCTGTGTCCGATCGGCTCCTCAGAAATGTAGATGTTGTAAAAGGAGAAAGGTGGCCTCATAACATTTAGGTTTAGCCCTTACAAGGGTCTAAGCAGTGGCGGGCCGTCAGGGTCTGCAAGGCCTTCTCTGCTGGCCTAAACAGAATCACAAAGCTATATCTATTTTTTTTTTAAATATATATATATATATATATATATATTTTATAATTTAATAATTTTTCTTAAATACACTACATGTATTGTAATGTATAAAAATATTTTCCCATTATCTTATGTTCTCATTGCACAGCTCCTGTCTTCCTCAGTTGCTCTGCTTCCAGTGCAGCTTGTTTTAAGTAGAGCTTTTATCCAATCAGATCTCACCTCTGTGTCTCTAGGTAAGAAGAGAGCCAGAGGCCTGCAGACTCTCACCTGCAGCCAGTGCAGATTAAAGTAAATGGGGACGATATTGTTGATTGTCATAGTGTTCACCCAATCAGATCTTTACTTTGACATGTTGGGCGAATTCTTTGACGTGTCAGCACCTGCTGGCCGGCCTATAATGACGTCAGCATTACATGCCGCTCAGTGTTCATCTGTGGCTTTCCCGCTAGGTGCAGAGTGTGCTGTGATTGGTCAGTGGGCGAGCACGTGACTATCGTGAAACGAAACTTACAGTTTTTCTCGATTGCTAAGACACATTTCTTGAAACGGTCACCCATTCTCTCAAAACTGTAAACACAAAACCTCCTCTTCAAGCACTATTTACAAAACCTCTGAATCCTCTTGCAAAATGGAACTTTCGCCTCAAAACAGTTTTACCTGTGCTCAAAATCAAACACTGCTCTCGATTTCATTAACAAAGTGATCAAAATAATATACACTATCAAGCAGTCAGTAAACAATACACCAATAAATAGAAAACACATTGTTCAAAACATATAGTTCTCAGGAAGAAGTAGATTTTTAATCTCAAAACAAATTTCATATGAACGAAAACATGTTCTATTACAGTAGCTCAAAATTGATCAGAAATGACTACTGTGCTTTGCTCTTTGCAATTTCTTTTGTTATTCTTCCTCCTTGTACCCCTATTTGTACAGTACTGTACCCTGCATCTCACAAACGTGTCCTTTGTCTCTGTGATACTGTAATTCTTGTTCTTTGTTGATATGAACCTGCAACCAGTCAAAATCTATTGAGCAGTCAGTACTGTTACTGTAACAAATAGAAAGCACGATGTTCAAGGCCATACAATTTGTTTATTGTACATTATACAGCCTACAATGCACTGTAGGCCTACTACAGTATACAATACTACAGCAAAAGGGACAAAAATCAAAGGAGTCAACATGTCATCAATGTGCTTCTTCTTGTCTTTGGGCTGGGTCAGGCCAGAGCACTTCGTCGACATCACCTTCAATCACCTGTTTGCTCTCTAAACTGGCTAATATTGGTTGTGTCACATCATTTGATACAAGTGAAATCAATTTTGAGTGATTGTGTTTGATCAATGACATGTGTTCTCTATTTGTATTTGATTGTTGCCACTTGTGTTTACCAGTATGGATGACATGTGCATTAGAGTGCAGAATGTGTTTTGAGACTGAGAATGTGTTTAGAGTTTTGCTGAAAAGTCTAAGTGAGATCTGCAAATTGTGTTTTACCATGTGAAACAGTTTAAGGTATTGACAACAGACTGCACAATTAGCTAAATGAGTTCAGGCAACTGAGAACTTTGTTCAGCCAATGGGTTTTAGTGTTTTAGCAATTGAGAAAAACTGTAACAGCCAGCAGAGGCTGATGGGTAGTGAATCACATCACGTGATGCAGCTCAGCCAATCAAAATGCATTCTGACTGAGTTGAGCTGCACCATGATAGAGGGTGCTGAGCCGAGGAAAGACATTGCAGAGCAGTATGTTCAGAGTTCAAGTTGTGAAAGTAAAATCCTATGATAATCTTTTTGGGTTGGGGTTTGGCATTAAAGAATGATCCTAATTGTGGATCCCACAGCCAGACCAGCTGAGGATGTTATATTTTCCTGAATGTAGGCTTTTGCATTTTCTAAATGCTTGAGCATTATTCAAACGACTTGTACTAGATTTTATTTAATACGAAGATGTACATAGTTAGAGCATTCAAAATGAATAATAGCTGTGGCGCCACAATGTGGTTATAAGGTGGTATTTCAGCTGCAAGGACAGCAGTGAAGACCCAGGTATAAAATGCACAGCCCGCCACTGGGTCTAAGTATACTTCATAAGCTTGGGTGTCAACAGAGACACTGTCCCTCCTCTGAGTTTATCCAGGCCATGAAGTAAATTGAAGGGTTTTCTCTCAGCATTGTAAAGATTCTCGAAGAAGTTAAAAAAAATAAGAAATAGGTTCATCATCATCCTCATCATGTTTTAATGCTTGGAAAATAATTCTAATGTTTTAATGCATGAAAATAATTCTGAAGAAACATCCCCATATGTCACAATGTGAAATGCAAGAAGCCCGTAGGCTGCCTGTCCTCTAAACAATAATCATAAGTCTCAACTGTAATGTGCTGATGAATGCTTAACAAAGAGGAAGGTTATTTACTTTATTGCACTTTATAGTAATAACCCTTCATGCCATAAAACAATCCAGATTATTTACTGTGTTTTTTATTCTAGATTTGTCTTGTCACTAAGCCCATGAAAGGACCAAAACCTATCAAAGTATACTACTAACAAGTATTGTGTGTGCATCCAAAGCCTGAAATATCTCCTTCCTACAAGAGTGCAATAGAGCTTCATTGTTGTTAAAAATAAATTATTAAAAGCTTGACTCAAACCCACATAGACCGTTCTTCTGCAACAAATAGTCAATAAGGAAACAAATGTGGATTAATCCGCTGTTTAAAATAGTTCCAGAAAAATGCAGCATTTCCTCCTGTTTAAGTAGATTTTCTAAAAATTGCAGTAACCTGCTGTTTCAGGAAATTCTATAATTATATATAATATACAGATATTCTTTTTCAAATTACAATTACACTATATATTGAGAGCTTCATGACTTTAAGAGCCAATGGGCTTGCAGCTGAATGACACACAGCGGGAGATCAGAAAGTACTGAGAGACGGACTAACACATTGTTGGTTTTGGTCTTTTTGTGGTATTTGTAGACAACAAAAATATATAAAATTACACCAGCCATATCATTTAATACATGAGTAAGAGTGCCTTTCAAGTTTCAGACTATATAAACTGAGTACAACACAGCATCAGTACATTAATCCCCAAACAAAATTTTGATTCATCAACACATTTTAATCACACAGAACAGTTTTTAATCATTTATTCTGTTACTTTTTACAGTAGCAACAGTAAAACAATAATTTCCTCCTCTAAAAAGAGTTGGACAGTAGAGGGACATTAATCGATCAGGCACACACACAGACACAGGTCCACCTTTTTGATTAGTAGCTCTGATCTCATATATATATAGATATATATATATATATATATATATATATATCTATATATATATATATATAGATATATATAAATAATAAATGCTGTACAATTGTGTTGTATTGAGAGACTGTGACAAGAGAGACAAAGACAGCTTGTGATCCGGTCAGTGATGGTCTTCAGTTCAGGGTCGGTTTCAGGGGTCAGAGATGAGAGGCACATGTCGGCCCCTCCAGGTGCATTGTGGGATGCACCCAGAGGGAATGCTCCATGAGGAGGGAGAGGGGCGGCGGAGTCACCACATGTAGGAATCGTCGTATCTGTGGAAGAACACAAGGAAGTATGTGTAAGTGCTTGTATAAATCATGAATATTTATATGGATTCCTTACAGGTCACATGACTCCTTCAGCTTAAGTGTTTGAAGGTCTTGACCTTGATCTCTGGTCTCTGTTGCTGTCGCCACCAAACAGCAGCTCTGCAACCACATCCTCCTGAGTTGAGCGCTTTCCATACCTGGGAAAGGATAAAGGAGAGCAGTCTTTAGCCAAACTAGCGAACTATTGGATAGAAAGCTGAGAAATGTGGTACATATTTCTATTTTGACCAGACGATGAATCCAACTAACTTTGGTGATCCCGTGACTTTTCATCTACAGCCACCAGCAGGTCAGACCTTTTAACTTATCTAGTTAATATCTCAACATCTTTTCGGTGGATTGGCATAAAAGTTTGTGCATTCAAGGTTTCAAGAGGATGCATCCTAATGACTTTGGTGATCCTTCTCTTCGTTCACATTTGTGGTTTTGTCTCAACAACTTTTGGATGGATTGTCATGAAATTTGTTAAACACATTCATTGTACCCATTCACAATGAATTTTTGATACCTTCACTTTTCAACTATTGCCACCATCAGGTCAACATTTACACATCAATTATATCTTATAGGAACAGTGTGTAACATTTAGCGGGATTAATCCCGCAACTAAAAATCGTTTTGGTTTTGTTCGCTTAGGAAGAGCCTTATATATCTACATAGGTCCTCTTCCACGGAGTCCGCCATGTTGCACCTTCATGTTTCTAGAGCAACTCAGAATGGACAAATCAAAACCTAATAATTGGGCCCTGGTACTAAATTATTGAAGACACTGAAGTGAAAATGACTTGAGTTGACGAAAAGTTAGCTCGTAAAAGTAATAAAACAATTGCGAGTAAAAAGCTAATTCTATCAATATATTTGTTCAACAAGTATGAAGATGTTAAACGGAAACGATACCTATTTCAATCGGTTCTGTCCGCAGTCTCATCCACCGCCTCTATGTTTACACAAGCACAGCACACTAGCTTGGCTCATAAGAAGTTTTACAAACAAGCTAAAACAAAAGCTGTCTGTCTGTAGTCCAACTGTTTATCTTAGTTTGTTCTGGTAAAATGCTCTGCTAGTTGAAACAAAGCAGCCCCTCCTTTGTCCGTGCTCCTGGATGAGGTGATTGTGCTCTTAGTGACAGCTCTTTGAGCTGTCACATGCTGAGTGGTACTCCTCATGACTAATATACTGACATTCATGTGTAAAAACCAGTTGAGTTCCCCTTTAAAGATACCTGTCTTTGGTTCAGATAAATGAAAGCAGCACCCTTTTTCTAAATCAAGACTTCTTTTCCCATAACACATTGCTTCCTGTCTCAAACAGGACACCACTTCTCTGTTTAAAACCTTGGATTTTGGTGATCGCAGTAGCCCACAGTGTGAAACTAAGCGAGTTTAGAGAGATTATATTTTATATTTTGAGTCATTCAAGACAATATGTCTTTATGTCCTCTTTATTGGTTTACCAATCCTCCATTTGATCATAATGCTTAAATTTCGCAGTCAGATTCCGACTGTGCATGCAAGAGTGTGTGCGTTCAAATGCAGATCTGGATGAGTCTTATCATTCTCACGATAAGGAAACCAAGAGAGCTGCAAATGTAAAACCACAGAGCCGTTTCACACAAAGTTTACTTCCCAATGTGTGTGTGTGCGTGTCTTTGTTTTTGTGTGCGCGTGAAACAGCGCTTTTCAACACAACCCCTGCGGCGCCTGCAGTTCCTCTGATTTGCCATTAACCACCTGTTCCACCTCCCACTATGTCCCCAGCACCCAATCTTATGCTTCGTTACACACACAGGAAGGTGTGTGAGTGTTGCCCTGTGGGAAAGCAATCAAACAACTGTGTCTCAGCTGTCGCACAGTGCAACACATCAGGATCTTTCCTCACTGATAATGGCACATCAGCACACATATATCTCCCTGGTCGGTCCTGCTCTTATTTTCTATTTGTCTGAATGTCTTTCTCTCCATTTGACTATCTTTCCCCATGTCCTTTCCGCTCTGACTTTCTTGCTCTTTCTAACCAATGGTCAGTTCGACTCTTTTTGTCTTTTCCTCTCTCCAATGCAGTAATCTTTATCATGTTTCTTTTAATAACCTCAGTTTTTACTTATCCTGTATTACCATTACATCTAAGTCACAAAGCTATTTGAGTTTCCATAAAATAGATAGCCAGCCATCTTTTTCTCAACCATCATTTCTGCTAAATGTATTTAAATCCAAAGCAGTACGTACTTTCAAGAAATTTCCTCTGAAAATCAACTGCTTATAAAATGAACTGAAACAACAAATAATTATTTTTGCTATTTTCTTTACAATTAGTACCTTGTTTCATATAGCAACGACGAGGAAACTATAAATGCCTCAACTATCTCCAGAAAATGAATTATTACAGGAGCAAATACAGGATCAAATCTGATACAATTTGAATTGTTTATCTGTGAGATGTTGATGCTGAATCACAGTAAGTGCTCTGATTTTCATGTCTTCAGTAAGACACTGTCAATTTCTCCATTTATACAATGCCATGAACTGCAGTATATAGTTATGCACCAAAGGCACTTGACTACCCAGATCCATCAATTTTATCTGGAGTGCACAGCCTAAAGCTGACAGCCATCACATTCCCCATCACGTTATTTTATACAGTCAAACCTTCATAAAACCATTAGTTACTTTTATCACATATATGTCTTCATCTGCAACTCTCCAGTGAAATGTGAAAACCTTCTACCTAAACCAATTTACTTTTTATGGCAATGATGAGTCTTCTTTAAACCAAGTATCTAAATATCAACGATCTATTTGGCTTTCATGAGTAAGAACAGATAGCTCATGAGCCAGACTGCTTCAAATCAGAAAATATAGCATCTGACAAGCGACTTTTATACCTGAGAGCAGCAGGCCGCTAACTGAATTTGGGATTCTTTCTTGGGTTCATCTGTGCCGATTTTATTGCTCTGGTCCCATTAATTTGGAGGCCAGGCAGTTTTGGAGAGCGGCCAGTAATCTAATTTATGGAGCTGCCCTGTGTGGGTAAAGGGTTGGGGATGGATGAGGGGGGATTGCATCAGAGCTTCAGGTTTTAAGTACGAGCGGGAAACTCATACAACTCAGTCCCTGTAATGACTTGAATCAAACAAAATTAAATACAGACTAAAGGAGCAAACGGGAAGAAGTAAAAAAGGCAAACTCAGTTCAGCTGCTGTTACACTTTTATTAGCTTAACACCAGAAAGTCAGTTTGGGGAAGGGTTCGTTTAATTTTTGGGGATCTAAATTTGGAGAAGGATGATGCATACATGCATCTATCTTCATGAGGACCATCCATAACTTTAAAGGTGCATAATACGAGATTGGGAGCATTGCGATTGCCTCTCAACGTCTCTCAACATGGCAACGCCTGAGCCTGCGACTTGTAGCTAACGGCGCAAATAGTACAAACTATGACTAACGTGCTGACAGGGCTAACAGTGTTTACATGAGGGGCAACCGGAGGGTGGACAATACGCTTCTGTGATGACGCTGTCGATAGAAATGTTTTTTATCAGCTGCAACTGTGTATGAGAGCAGTGCAGAGGGGCGGCATGAGCTAACCAGACACGCTCACATGCACGAACATTACTGTAGTCATAGAAGTGCTCAGTTTACTTCATATATATTAGTCCTTTATTAAATAAATAAATAAATTGTCTGTAGTTGATTTGTTTGTCATTGATTTGGCTTTTTTTCACTTGCAATGTGTTCATAGGTGACTACAGTGAAAATGATTCAATTTCGTTATTGAGATCTAAACTGGGCTACAAATGTTGGATTTTACTTGATTCAATAAGTCAAAACATTTTGGAGGATCAAAACAAAAAATCATTAAGTTTGTGGAGTGCCTTGCTTTATCAAAAATATTACAGTATAATAATATAATTAGGATATCAAAATGTAATATCCAAGATTCAGCCCTCCTCCCCACACCAATATGTTATGTACAGTCCCTAATCTAAACCAACCTAAGAGCTACACCCTGATGATGTTATTTAGCTGTCAGAAATACAGAAATACAAGATGAAACAAAAGGAGTGCAGGCTTATGCAGCACAAATACCTGTGCAATGTTTATGTATGTATGTGTGTGTGTGTGTGTGTGCATACCGCTGCCTGGTGATCAGATTGATGTAGTGTCTCAAGGCAGTGTAGTACTTGACCAGTTCCTCGGGGGGAGCGTCTTCACCGGGGTTCTCAGGTTTGGGGGGATAGGCGTCTGCCAGTGTTCCCAGACACACCAGCACACACAGCACTAAGGCCACCAGCACTGTCCATGGCTTCAGCATCACGGCCTTCTGTAACAGGGCAGCAAGATTAAGGCGACTTTTGAAAGTTAAGGATCCAAAGTTTTGAATCAACTCCAGTAGAATAATACCTTGACCATTGTGGATTTCTTTAAAAAATAAATTAATTGGTTATTTCATTTTTTTGGTAATTGTAGTATGCCAAATTCTTATTTTTCATTATATTGTTGGTCAAAATTAAACAAGTTGTGAAAAGGTTTTATGAAAAAATTCCTGATTATCTGATGAAAGATGTCACCTTTTATCTTAGAATTAATCCCAGAAAACAGAGAGTGAAGGAGGTATGAGAGTTGATAAGGACATTTTCTTTGTCTTTTCTATGAAAAAAAACAACCATTGTATCTATCAAACCTCTCCTGAGGGGTGCGGGGTGGAAAACAGTGTCATTTGTTTTCCTAGGGAATGCCTGTTCAGGCTAAGTAAGAGCTAAACAAGTTATCATGTAACAAAAAACTCTTATGCTTTGGATTGACTTATTGTCACAGTGGTGTTTACTTCCTGAGGAAGATGAAGAAAATGGATTGACTCCAGATGTGGAAACTAATTTCACACATAAGGGAATTGGATGTTTGTCATTAAATGGACATAAATGCTACATATTTAAGATGATTTGATAATAATAATGATGTTGCAGCAGCTTCATTTCATGTGTGTATATTATGAGGCAGTTATATTTTTCTTTTAGCGTTACAGCTATTATTATTATTATTATTATTATTGTTGTTGTCATTAATGTTAGCATTATCTTTAAGACTAAAACACCAAATTTGACATATCTCCAAATAGCATGATACTCAATTGAAAAGGAAACTAAACGAGAATCTCATAATGACTCGGCTCACTGCTCAGTAGATGTAAAAACATCAAAAAGAAAGATACAGAAAAACAGAAATTGAATAAAAGCTTGCAAACTTACCCCGGCTGCTCAACAACACAGGCTAAAATAATTCTAAATAACTATTTCACTTCACCTTGGGAATAACGGGGCTGAATACCGTCGCAAAACAATGAACTAGATACAACTACTCATTGTAAGTATATCCTCAGGCAATAAGAAATACAGCTGCAGACGTTTTTGAGATTAAGTAAATTTGTGAGCATCAAGGGGTAAACTTTATTGTTTTGCTGCCCCTTTATCTGCTCTAATGCACTCTTACATTAATTCTCATTATTATAGGCTATTGCAGAGCGTTCCAGGTTCACGGGGTGATGTCTTTGCGCTTCTTTCTACTGCTGCGTGTGTGATATTTTAAGAAGATATAAGGCTTGTTTAACTGAAAAACAGCAAGTCAGTATAATGTAATGTCAATATATTACAAGGAAGAGCAACTTTCAAAATTTGATGAAATATGCTGTCATGTGTCATGTGGCGGCGGATACGGTTTGGATTTGTTTAGAATCCCCGCGGCACTGTCCGAGGTGCTGAACTCACTCCCTCGTGGAAGTGATCTTACTTCATCTGAAACTGAATGCACAAACAAGACCTCGCAGCTACTGGACATTTAACACGGAAAATGTACACTAAAGACAAGGCTTAGCATAACATTGGAGTTAATCGTTTTTTAGATATCTATTAGGCCTAAATGAGAAACTGCGTATTCTGATGTAAATAAAGTTGAAAAATGTATCTTACTCTTAAACAATTATTCCGATATGTGAGCTTTTTGGCATCAGTAGGCTACTTGATGGGTGCGGTTTAGTTGATGTCCGAAAATGTAATGAAAAATACATAGGCTTAACAAAACATTTCGACAGAGCAACAGTGTTTTATTTAGAAAAAAAAACAGTGTTATGATATAATTTCTTCCAATGCAATTGAACTTCTAATAAGGACCTTGCGCATGATACGGGAAGTAAAAGTGTCTCAAATACGCTTTTTCGTATTGGAATCAAATGCACACAGCTCAACGTCGTGAAAACCTGTGAAAAGGAGTGCATGAATGAGAGTAAGAAGTGTGAATACTTACTTTGAGGAGACTTTGAGGTTACAGGTAGAAGTCGGTCTCTCACAGCAGAAGAGGTCTGTCTGTGCCTTTGAAGATTGGTTTCTTCTGTCTCCGAACAGTTTTTGCTCTGCAGGTGTCTTGTTTTCAACCTCCAACAGAGGGGATTTATATAGTTTAGCGGCACCGGAGAAGGGAGGGGTTACATCATAGTGTGTGCGTCCTTTCGTGCGCGTGTGTGCGCATGCATGTGTGTTTGTGAAGCAAAAGGGTGCGTGGAGAGGCAGAATGCGTCAGATGGTGATGATGGTGGAGATATTATGCATCACGCAGTCAGTCTTGTGTTTTTGAAACAGTTAACAGATGATATTTTGGGCCACAACACTCAAAAGCTGCTTCAGTGAGGAAAAAGAAAAAAAAAAAGTAAATTGTTGATTTCCATCTGCTTCCGCAGAATACACAAACTCATGCATCATCAAACTCAAACATTGTCCATCCTTGCTGCATTGTCCTGTAGAATTGTCCATTCTAAATTCCTACCACCTCTAGCAGGTTGACCTTCCTAACAAGAAAGGATAAAAAAACTAAATCTAAATGGAAAATAAATGAAACATCTCTTTACATGTCCAATCAATCACTCAACCAGCAAGTCTAAAAGGGAATATTTCATGAACTGACTGCCATCCTTAGCTGCTGCAGAGGGGGATGGTGTGTTCAGCAATGCAGGAATAAATATCTGACTAAAATCATTGTTCCTGGTCAGCTTGACTATCTGTCTACTGTGAGAACATTTCATTTTGATTGAATTAGATGTGGAGATGTCAGCCTCTGTACATAAGTGCCTGAATTGAAATATTTGATCTAAAAATATTATACAGAGGTTTCTCAGTTTGGGAAAGATGATAAAACATGTTGTTTCAAACGGGTCTGCGTCCCGCCACTAGATGGAGCTCAGGTATTTATGCAGCAACAGTGAGGCTGAATGACAGACTGACATAAAGTTATTTCATTGGAAAGGAGTTGTGCCACAACAACTGTTGTGGTGATGCAAACTCTCATCTCTCTGAAGCTTTGACGCACAAACACTGTGCACTATGACTTTACGCATTATTTTACTTTTGTTCCTTTCATAAAAAACCCTTCCCAGCATCCGGCTCAACCTCAAGGGCGCTAGAGAGACAGGCTTAGTCTCCTAGAGAGCATGGGGTTGGGAAGGAATGATACATGAATAAAATACAATACAGTAGAAGATGTTTATTGCGATCACTTACAGGGACAGCATATGGAAAAAAAATGATTTACTCATGATACTTTGCGTCGTGGTAACCTGTTTACATCCGGCTGGCTAGGCTGGTGCTGCGTGCACATTAAACACGAGAAAGTCATTGTCTCCAAAGAAAATCTTAGTCTCCTTGAAGATTATGACAAACTGGCAAAAACAAGCTAACCAGATGCAGAAGCAAAACTTGATTTTCCTCAGGCTACCGTGTGTAGTCGACTCAAACTACGAGAAACAGTCATTGCTGCTGGTGATGGAGACAGACAACAGGGTTGAAGCCACTCGCTTCTAGTGGATTGATGACTGGTCACTAAATGAGCCCTTGGTGAGTAACGGTACAGTAATTTGAGCAACATAATTTGAAACAGCTGTACTGTATTATGAAACATAGACATGTAGTGTACAGCTTTGAGTGGTCAAAAGACTAGAAAGGCGCTATATAAATACCATGAATAAAATAAAGTCCATTTACCATTTACATCACATGGTCATCCAACCTTGAAAAAAATTATACAATGCAAAGCATATATTTTATTCAATTTCAGCAAACATCCCAGAATGATTTAATGCAAAAAATGAAGGTACCAAACACGCATTAATACTTTGCAGTTAAATGTTTAACCTTTATTCCAACATGTAAAAAGCAGTAAATAACACTTTGACAAACACGTCAGGACATCTTATTTTTGTCACCCTCACAGGGAATTCAGTATAATATAATAATATATATATCATAAAATAATATTCTGTATAATATAATAATATATATATCATATGATAATATAATATGTATATACCATATAATAATATTCACTATAATATAAAACACACACACACAATTATTTATTTACAACTATATATCATTTCTCAGACAGGTGCTTCATGTCCCTCACTCCCCAACTGTCCGTGCTGGATCTGTCCCCGTTGTTTTAAAAAGCTAAATAAGTTATTAGCATGACGTCATCCAGCTAGCCAAACCTGTCTGGTGTACAGCTAGTACAGAAGCTTCGCATGTACTGCTTCCCTTTCCCGCTAGTCACTCATTTATATCTTTAATCAGCAATTGGCTAAACTGCTTCATAGACCCGCCTCTTTTGGGCAAAAACGATTTTGCCCCCCTAGATGCGCGTTCTGAGACGTGTTGTCACACAGGCGGAGAGGACGAGCAGGAAAAGCATATATTTTGCGCATATTACTGGGTACATTCCACAGTTCAAAAACACAAATATTGACAATTTGTATAATTTATTATTATTATTATTTTTTTTTTTTTTTGTGTGGCTCAAGGTGGGGCCATGCCCCATTGCCCTCTATTGACCAGCCGCCACTGCCTCTAAATGGCTCTCACCATGGCGATGGCTTAGCTGGCGGCTCGCAGCTATTGGTGCTAACAGCAAAAGGGCTGGCAGATCTAACCCTATTTACCTGAGGGGGGGTAGCTAAAGTAGCTAGTAGCACTAATTCCCAAAAGTGCTAAATCTAGCAAGAAAGCAATTGTGAACGTAAACAACGATCACAGCTATTGTTAGCACTCACAGCTGTGTCGAGCAATGAGTGCATGGACAAAATATGCGCTGACAGATCAAATCGTCAGATCACAACATTCGGGCCGATTTAAATTATTGGACCGTCTTATTACAGTCCTGTGACACCCACAGATACCAGATTTGTTTCTCCTTTTTTGTCAGAGCATTTGATTCATTACCTTTAATCTAACATTGGCTCCATCAGGGTGTGGTTGAATCTTTGATATCACCGGCTGACTTTAAAATGACAACCTTAATATTTACTTGACAGCTCTACACATATTGTTTTGTGCTAAAATACTGACACAGCTCTTCACTCATACAAAATAGGATTCACAATAATATTTTCATCTTTCATAATTTTTCTAAAACATTATTTGTATTATTTTACAAAGCACTACTTTGTCTTGTAAAAATAAATACAAAATACAATAACATTTCAACACTTAACTAGTAATGTCTTCCTACAAGGGCGCTGGAAGTCGGGGGTCCCCCTGTCCCGCATTGTGATTGAGAGCAGATGAAGAAAACAACTTGCCACACCAAGCTTTGATGCTGGGAGTAGGCCTAAAACCGTGTTAAAATGGTCACGTGTACGGTTTGAGTGTAATCCACGTTTACATACGTCAGTGGTATGAGAGTAGCGGAATGTGTGCGTAGCAGCTGTGTGGTGGAGGGACAGACAAAAATTGACGGTGGATGGGTTCAGAGCAGACAGTTGCTAGCGATCGAAGCAGAGAATGATATAGTGATAAAAAGTGTCTTTCGTTATTAAATTTACAACCCCACAAACACACACACACACACACACACACACACACACACACACTTGCAAAATGAATCTAGCCCCTCTACATCTGATACATTTATTTGTGATATTTTATATCCAATACTGACACTGCTACATATGACAACTCATTTGGTTTTCACTTCCTGCAGAACTACCCCCACTTCATAACTTTAGAAAAGTCTTTGGGTTTGAAGTCTGGTGCTCCTTTGTCAGTATATTCTTGACTTAAATCTCTCAATATTTCTTTTCAATTTCTGTGTGAGCACATGGCCCTGTCTAATGGCCCTTTATGGGGATTGTCGGGGCATATACTTTGCTCATTAGCTAACTGGTACTCACTTCCAATTTACAAGGACAATACGATTCGTCATAGTAAGAACACAGGTAGGAACAATTGTGCAATTAAAGAACATGTCATGAGACATTTCTTAGGACTTTTCTCAAGAACAAATTCATGTCATATAAATATTTACATTCCTCGAGGCACTGGGCAGGGAGGTAAAGTTGCAGGCACCTTTTTTTTGTTGTTATCAAGTTAGTTCTCAACTTTGTTCGGCAGATGGCATTGAAATTGAAAATGTAATCGTTTTTCCAATGAACCATTTTGTATCCCACCACTGTCCAATAACTTGTTATTACTGGACAACAGGCCGTTAAGTTTGTACACTCGATGTCTCTTTGATAGTGCTGTAACTAAAGTTAAGGAAGGAAATCCATCGGCAACCATTGTGACAACACAACTCTTTTGCCCTTTTGAAAAAGATGATTGTAAAATAAGGGAAGTTTGATGGTACCGTTACAGTGTTTTTCAACCTTTTCTGGGCCGCGGCACATTTTTTACATTAAAAAGATCCTGCGGCACACCAACAACCAAAAACGTTACAAAATGACACCTTTTAGCATAATACAGCATATATAGGAAGGAGGTCAGCCTTCTGACCATGTGGTGCAGAGACAACAACCTCCTTCTGAATAACAGCAAGACCAAGGAGATTGTTGTTGACTTCCGGAGAGGCCACACTCAACACCCACCACTGACCATCAATGGTGCTGATATAGAGAGAGTGAGCAGCATGAAATTCCTGGGGGTGGACAT
Organism: Lycodopsis pacificus; assembly: GCA_028022725.1. Lineage (NCBI taxonomy): Eukaryota > Metazoa > Chordata > Actinopteri > Perciformes > Zoarcidae > Lycodopsis > Lycodopsis pacificus. Next base: position 21,545,491 of record CM051702.1, read on the forward strand.
CAGTGAGGACCTCTCGTGGACAGCCAACACAACATCACTGGCAAAGAAAGCCCAGAGGCGCCTCTACTTTCTCCGCAAACTAAAGAAGGCAAGAACACCACCACCCACCATGTGCACTTTTTACCGAGGCACCATTGAGAGCATCCTGACAAACTGCATCACTGTGTGGGGCGGAAGCTGCACTGACTACAACAGGAAGGCCCTGCAGCGCATACTGAACACAGCTGGAAGGATCATTGGTGCCTCACTCCCCTCCCTGCAGGACATATACGACACCCGCCTCACCCGCAAAGTCACCATGATTGTGTGCAACTCCAGCCACCCCTCACACAGTCTCTTCAGCCTCCTGCCCTCTGGGAGAAGATACCGGAGCCTCCGTGCTCGCACCACCAGACTCTCAAACAGCTTCGTCCACCACACTGTTTGGAAGCTGAACTCTCTCCCTCCTCTCTTTTAAGACTCCCTATGTCTGACTGCTGCTAAATACAGAATGATAGTTTTTTTCTTAATATATATGTTGTCTAAATGTTGTTTTATCTATTTGCACTGTATTCACTTTATATGTTTATATGTTGGACTGGAGAGAAACGTCTTTTCAACTCCTCTGTATGTTCGGTACATATTGTGGAATTGACAATAAAGCTAACTTTGAACTTTGAATATGTGATATTTGCTCATAACCAGACCCGCTACTCGTTCTCAACGGAAGCAAAGGATGACTAAAACTATCTTCCATTTAATAAACTAATTTCATACAAAAATGGCTACGAGAAACATGGGACAGTTGCTCACTCTTTTCTCTTTAAGCCCCACAAGCTGCTATGTTTGGCAATGTCAGTCAGTTGGTTAGGTGGTTGATATATCACAATAATCCAAACTGAACTATTTCAACAACTATGGATTCTCATGATATTCTGTAAAGACATTGATGCACCCTAGATGAATCCTGACTTTGGTGAGCCACATCAGATATCTCTATAATAAAACTAAAGCAAGGATATTGATAATCAAAACCCAGCACTCATTTATTTTATCATATGTAATCATCTCTCTTTTTCTCATTACTGTGTGGTAATAACACAGAGCTTTGGTCAATCAAAGCAAACACACACAGAAGGTATGTATAAGACTTGACATCAAACAAAACTCCAATATTAGTAGAGAAAAGCACAACCAGATATCAGTCTGCACTGCAAAGCATGAAATCCAATCGCTTGAATGTAATTATTCTGCTGGATTATGATTGGGTTTGAATGGAGATGATTTGCTCACTGTGATGGATAACCTATTAGCAAATTAAAAATATATATATATCGAAGTGTCATTTTTCACTATAATTGTTAGTGAGCCGAATCAGAGTGAAAGGAATAACACAAAAAAGTAAATAAAAATTGTATTAAACACTTCAATAAAGATTGTATTAAACATCTGCTCTTTTCTTCCATATTTTCTCTTTCTCTGAGACTCTCTGATTGGACTGGCTTGACGTCAGACACTTTTTACCTTACCCCTGAGAAATTGAAGTTTAATCCTTTACCGCCCTTGATTCTTTTTTTTTTCAGTCAGTCATCTTTTTATTTAGAAACACATAACAAAGAATAGTTATACTTTATATTCTCTTATTTTTTCTAAACAACCATCCATTCATCCAGCGTAATCACTCTCTTTCACTGTCCCTGTATTACACTAAGAAAGTCAATAAAAGCAGTGCAATCACGTCAGAGATTAGCGCTGAACCATAGTCTATTCCCTGAGCAAACACAGGAGTCAACTGCCATACTGTGTGTGTGTGTGTGTGTGTGTGTGTGTGTGTGTGTGTGTGTGTGTGTGTGTGTATGTGTGTGTACTTGGTAACAATGTAGAATGTGTGTTTAGAGAAGCCAGCACACCATAGTTCCTTCCACAAATAATTTTATCTGTGATAATGCTTTACTAAAAGGGCAATTACTGACTAAGGCATGTGTCTGTGTACTGTCTCTGTGTGTGCGCGCATATGTGTCTGGGAGCCACGTTTAAGAAGCCTAGATTAAACGGCTAATTGATAAAATAGTCGATAGATTAATCGATTGAAAATTAGTTGGTGGGGCTGCCCTAATACAGTATGGATTTTCTTCCCTCTGTGAGGTACTCCACTAATTCTGGCACTTCTACTGAAATTACTTTTGAGTAAAATGTTGCTTTTCTAAGGACTGTCACCCCAAGTGTGTGTGTGTGTGTGTGTGCGTTTTCTCACAGCAGTGAGCAGTGTCCAGTCAGAGTGCAGTCCTTAGTGGGTCTGGATGCACATTAAAGGTGGCAACTGTTTCTTCATCTCTCTGTGCCCTGGGCTTACTGTCTGTCTTTTGGGGCAGCACCTGCTGCAGGTCAGCCCCAAAGCCCTGACGCATGTGGACACACACACACACACACACACACACACACACACACACACACACACACACACACACACACACACACACACACACACCCTGATGACTAAACGTTATCTAATTACAAACCATTTTACATACATTTTTGATGAAGGTCTTTTTTATTTTTCCAAATATATCAGAAGAGACAAATACAGCTTGAATATGTTGAACTGTATGTTAACTGTACTATGGTACAGTTACGTCAAGTTCCTATCTCCCCCCCCCCATGCCCCCTTTCCCCCAAGAAATTAGATAATAACATTCCTTGGACCAATGAAGACGGCATACAATTTTAAACTGAACTACAGTGGCCCTGGTATTATTTCAGTTATGTCTGTTTCGCATTCATTTTTAAGAGAGTCCAAACTGGTCTGGTCTTATTATTTGTTTTGTGTACTTTACGTTTTAAAAAATGAGTCCAGCACAGATACAGGAGGACCTAATGAATTTAAAATGTCTGTGATAATTGTTCAAAAGAGGCTTTCTTTCAATACAGGAGTAAGATAGTGTGCCTATTCCTTTTATTGACCAAGTAAGCTTTGTCCATTCCTGATGGTTCATACATATGATTTATTGTCTCTGGCGCAGCATGTGAAAGGTCAGGACCAAGATTAAAGGACATTCCAAATTTTAACTGAATGGATAACAATTGGATTAGAGGTGAAGCTTAAATGGGCTGTTTAAATGTAATTTAGAACATAGTAAAGCAATCAAGGAAGAAGATGTAATTGCTTGCCCCCTAGAAGTGCTATACGTCTCATTGTACTTTTTATTTATCCTAGGTTGTATTTTAATATATTCAAATGTTTATATCTGAATATCCAGTGGTGGAAAAAAATTGAAAAATAGGAAAACACTGAAATAAATAGTTGAGACGCTACTCCTTCGCGTCGAAAGGAGTCAGCTGAGGTGGTTCGGGCATCTAATCAGGATGTCTCCTGGGCGCCTCCCACTGGAGGTTTTCCGGGCACGTCCAACTGGGAGGAGACCCCGGGGAAGAATGGATTAGAATGTTTCAGAGTTGTAAATTGAGTGTATTTATTTTAGTATGTTATGTTTTAGACAAAGATGGTTCTTTAGCAAGACAAGTGGATAACTAATGTTAGTATAGCAAGCTTCAAGGCTGCTTGCTGTAGACACGGCATGCACACTGTTGCTGCCTGCCGCACTAAGTCAGAAGTTTCTAAATATTTGAAAGGACAGGGATTGAATTCGTTTTTACAGAGAACTAAACCCACTTGAGCCAAAAGAAAAGGAGACTACTTTTCGCACAGTTGTTTACCTTTCTGCGGGTGACCTTGTGGACATTGTAACTGGATGCCCTACGAGGTTGAGAAAGTGTGTAGGGAGACCTTAGGTAACGTTACAATATTATCTGGTTCATATCCCTGCAGCCCCATAAATGGTAAAACTGTGGAGAAGTCAAAAATACACGTATAATTTAGCCGTCTATGTTTTCAATAGGTCAGAAGAAGATGTTACCACATCCTGACCCACCACAGTGCATGGTGGATCACCGAGGCCTGGAACCGGATTCTGAGCCTCTGTGAAGTAAGTTTTGATTCACATTTTTGTATGAAATAAAATCTGGAGCTGTGGGATATTATCCCAGTCATGTAATCCATGGCACCCAAAAGTGCTCAATGGCTTTAGGTTCAGGAGAGAAAGCAGGCCAAGGAAGTTGAAAACCCTTTCAGTAACCCATTCAGCCCCTGTGGGTGTACTGGACTGCAGCATCATGAGACATGACCCTCTACTTATACTAAAGTCTTCACCAAGCTCTTCTGGGATCACATTTCAAAGCTGCAGATCCATTTGCCCATTGACTATGTGCAGGAGGTGTCAAGGAGGGGTGGCTGCACCACACACTACCTGATGGACTGCATAATTACAATTACTGTTTTCATACCAGTGTTGTTGGGATCTGGCGACGCCTCCTGGCTGGCTGAGTCCCTCACATGTGTTTTCCAAACAAGGAGCAACCATGCTCCTCCCTTTCCACCAAGCGCCTGACCTGGGATCTGCTAGAAAACTCCACCCAGGATGACCACACCCCCAGCTCCGGCCAAAACTTGATCCTGGCCCCTCATTGGCCAAGAAACAACCCCCCACTGGTTGTGCTACCTGGTTCATAAGCCTGAGCACAGCTAGAATCTTTCTCTTCACTCTGGACTCGTCCTGGGACAAGAAGACCCACAAGGCTCTTCCGTCCAGACATGCTGATGTAAGGAGGCCCACAAGGCCTCTTCACTCCGGACATCACGCTGGTAACAAGAAGACCCACGAGGAACAGGCCTCATCAAATCCTGTCAGGTCACATGTTACATTCGCTGGTCGAAAACAGTGTTTTTATTTTGAGTTTAGGATCCCATAGTGCGAGAACAGATAACTTCAGTTCTATGCCCCGTTCTCCCACCCTTTTTGTGTACACCGCCGGCAGAAGGACAACTGAGCCTTTCCTCGCCGAAGATTTCCGGGAAGGACGACCCAAACCTTGTCCCTCAGCCGAAGTTAAATAGCCCTCTCTGCAGAGAGGAGATCGAGTCTGCGCCCGCTCCAGAGAGCCGCGCTACCGACTCCCGAGGACCGAGTGATCCCCCCCCCCCAGTCTGCGCCCGCTACGATAGCCGCGCCACTGAGTCAGCACTCGAGGACTGAGTGATTCCCCCAACGGAAAACGGGCCCCACCGAACAAAGCTTCTCAAAGTAAGAGTTACTGGTGGTATCTGGGCCTAGTTTAGCATTAGCTTAGCATTAGCTTAATTTAGCCTATTCGTTTATGTGTTGTTATTCCTGTAACTTGTCGTGTTATAACGTGTTATAACATGGTACGCCGTCCCACGTGGTTACATGTGGCCCCCTCGCAGCCATTGTTGAAGGTCTCTAGACTCCGCCATCTTTGCTTGTAGGCTCACACGCCCCCTTTTTAGATTACCCATCATCACTGTTTGAGTAGGTTTACAACCCCCCTTCGTTTCCACACACACACACACACACACACACACACACACACACACACACACACACACACACACACACACACATATACATAGCCTTACCCCACTTTATTCATTTGACTTTAGGTATTAGACACATAAAATGGTATGATATTGTTTGTTGATTGTGATATTACTTGATCTGATCATTTATCATTTTGATTTAATAAACTCTGTTGTATTTTAAAGAGCAGTCGTCTGTGATTACTTGTGCATATGTGTGTAATAATAACTGGATGTAGTGGCCTGTGCTCAAACTTAAACCTTCACTTTCACTCTGAATGTGTAATAGTACTCAGACTATTGACATTATGAGTGAACACTAATTATGAGACTTAGTTTTATCATTTGGTTATTGGTCCCTGTTCGCAGGGTGGTGCCCCGTTATTATTAATAATCATTAGTAATTGTTACTGACATTAATAATTCTATTGATGTCAATAATTTAGTTTCTTATTTGCTAATAACCAAACACGCTCCTCTACGTTCCCAACATTGTTAATGCCATGAAGATGCAATTTCAGTCCAGCTTACATGTGATTCTTTCGTGCTCAGTGTAAATTTACATGGAGTATGTACATATAAATTTGTCAGAGTTTAAGGCAAAAATGGTAGCAGGGGATGGACCCAAACGCAGAGAGACATGGGGGAACAGAGGGATGTTTAACGGTGATTTTAATTATAAAGAAAATGGTCAAAACAAAACTTGCAGAGCAAGGGAGTCCAAAAATGTGTGACAAAGAAATCCAAGGGCAAAACAGAACGGGCAAAACACAAAACAGAACGGGCAAAACACAAAACAGGATCAGGTAATTTAGAGAAAAAGCACGAGGGCTACATACGGAAACAGCAACAAAAGTATCAAAAGGAACCAGATGGGTTTCCAGGTGTATCAATTGATACCAGGATGAATGTCAGTGGTCAAAGCCATAAGGAAGGAAGCCTCTGACAGGAAGTCGGAAGTTCTTCATATCAAGCACAGGCTATTGGAACGTGCGTACAATGTATGAGTCAGGGAAACTTGCGCAAGTGACAAATGAGATAAGACGATACAACCTACACATACTAGGAGTAAGTGAAAGCAGATGGACAGGATCGGGACATCTCAGAACCAGCACAGACGAAACCGTATTATAGCCAGGAAGGGATGATGGCCACCATTCCAAAGGAGTAGCCATCATTCCACAAAAAGGAGTCGAGAAAAGTCTTACAGAGTGGAAACTGGTCAATAGCAGGTTTATGAAGATCAGGCTAAAAGGAAAACAAATCAACACAACCATCATCCAGTGTTATGCTCCAACAAATGATAGTGATGAAGAAGCAAAATATGAGTTTTATGAGCAGTTACAAGCTGAGCTCAACAACACACCAGGACCTGACATGAAGATAGTGATGGGGGATCTGAACGCAAAAGTCGGAAGTGACAACACCGGCTATGACAGGGCCATGGGGAGACAGGGCTGTGGCATCATGAATGAAAATGGGGAAAGATTAGTGGAACTTTGTGCCAGCTATGACCTTGTCGTCGGAGGGACCTCATTTCCACACAAGGATATACATAAACTGACTTGGAATTCACCTAATAGGCGAGACAGGAACCAGGTAGATCATCTGATGATTAATGGAACCTGGAGATGCTCACTGTTTGATGTCAGGGTAATGCGAGGAGCAGATGTTGCTAGTGATCATCACCTTGTGTTAGCAGCGCTGAAAGTAAAGTTAAGGAAAGCTGGTAGCAGAAAGATAGGAAGACAACAGTTTTCCACTGAAAAGTTACAAGATCCTAAAGTGAAAAGCTTCATATTGCAGCTAAAGAATAGATTCCAAGCACTAACTGACCAAGGTGATACGCAAAAGGATACAGACAAAGATACAGATGAGATTAACACCAAATTGGAACAAGCAAAGCAAACATATCTAGAAACCAGTAAAAAATGTCTGGGCTTCAAACAGAAGGATAGAAAGGAGTGGATAACCGATGATACATGGCAAGCCATTGATATACCCAAGGGAGCAAAGAAGAAAGTCATGGAAGCAAAATCAGATGGGCTAAAAGAAAGATATAAAACTCAATATCGAGATGCAAACAAGGCTGTGAAGAGGAAGACGCGAGCGGACAAATGGGAATATATGGAGGACCTTGCAAGGCAAGGCAAGTTTATTTGTATAGCACATTTCAACAACAAGGTAATTCAAAGTGCTTCACATAAAACCATTAAAAGCATCAAAACATAAGACAAAAGAAAAGGAGATTTAAAAACAATTAAGAACATTCATTCATAAAACCATTAAAAATCGATGTCTCCCAGAGATCATCTACGCTGCACTCAAACCTCTACACTGCCAATTCTGTCAACCCACACACAAACCACCTATGGATCTTTGTTTTCTAGTGTGTGCCTGGCACGAGCTTGGTCCCGAAGGAAATACCGTTATAATTGTGCAGTCTCCACTTGTACTCCTTTCACATCAGCGTATTTAAAAACAATTAAGAACATTCATTAAAACATTAAAAAACAGTGTAAGAAATAAAATGCAGAAGTAAAATGCAGAAATGCAGGAAATTGATTAATATATTAATTGAGTGTGGTTCAATTAAAGGCAGCAGCAAACAGAAAAGTCTTCAATCTTGATTTAAAGGAGCTGAGGGTCTCAGCAGACCTTTCTGGGACTTTGTTCCAGATATGTGGAGCAGAAAAACTGAACGCTGCTTCTCCATGTTTAGTTCTGACTCTGGGAACAGAAAGTAGACCGGTCCCAGACGACCTGAGGAGTCGGGATGGTTCATAAGGTAGCAGCAGATCAGAGATGTATTTTGGCCCTAAACCATTCAGTGCTTTGTAAACCAACAGCAGGATTTTAAAGTCAATTCTTTGTTGGACAGGAAGCCAGTGCAAAGACATTAGAACTGGGGTGATGTGATCCACCCTCCTGGTCTTAGTGAGGACTCGGGCTGCAGCGTTCTGAATCAGCTGCAGCTTTCTGACGGACTTTTTACAGAGACCTGTAAACACACCGTTACAGTAGTCCAGTCTGCTGAAGATAAATGCGTGGACAAGTTTTTCCAAATCCTGTTGAGACATAAGTCCTCTAATCCTTGATATATTCTTCAGGTGATAGTAGGCTGATTTTGTAATTGTCTTGATATGGCTGTTCAGGTTGAGGTCTGAATCCATAACTACACCTAGATTTCTGGCTTGGTTTGTGGGTTTTAACATCAGTGATTGAAGCTGAGCGGTGATTTTCAATTGTTCGTCCTTGGTACCAAAAACAATTACTTCAGTTTTATCTTTGTTTAATTGAAGAAAATTCTGGCACATCCAGTTGATTTGTTCAATGCAGTTACCCAGCCCTTGTATGGGATTATAGTCCCCTGGTGACATAGTTATGTAGATTTGTGTGTCGTCTGCATAATTATGATAACACACTTTGTTGTTTTCCATAATCTGAGCTAGTGGAAGCATGTAGATGTTGAACAGAAGAGGCCCCAGTATTGAACCTTGGGGAACACCACATGTCATTTTTGTCAGCTCTGATGTGTAATCAGCTACAGACACAAAGTATTCTCGGTCCTTCAAGTAGGATTCAAACCAGTTAAGTGCTGTGCCAGAGAGTCCCACCCAGATTTTTAGTCTTTCTAGGAGTATGGCATGGTCGACCGTGTCGAATGCAGCACTGAGATCCAGTAACACTAAGACTGAACTTCTGCCATTGTCTATGTTTAAGTGGATGTCGTTGAAAACCTTAACAAGAGCAGTTTCAGTACTGTGGTGCTGTCGAAAGCCTGACTGGAAAACATCAAAGCAGTTATTTACGGCCAAGAAGTTGGTCAGCTGTTGGAAAACCGCTTTTTCAATTATTTTACTTAAAAATGGGAGGTTTGATATTGGCCTATAATTTTTCATTGTTGCGGAGTCTAAACTAGCCTTCTTTAGGAGTGGTTTTATAACTGCAGTTTTTAGGGCTTGTGGGAAGACACCTGAGAGAAGGGATGTGTTTACAATTTGTAAAAGATCAGTGGTCATGCAGTTTGAAATATCTTTGAAAAAGTGTGTTGGTAGAACACCCAAGCAGCAGGAGGATGATCAGATGTTGTATAATGTCTTCTAGGCTTCTACGGTCGATTGAATGAAATTGTGTCATGATATTTGAATGGATGTTATTCAGAGATCGGGACAACACATATCCTGTGGTTGGTGTGGAGGCACTGACTGCTTGTCTAATTTTCAGAATTTTGTCAGTAAAAAAGGAGGCAAATTGATTGCATGCCCAAGTGGATTGGAGCTCAGCAGCTACCGACACTGGAGGGTTTGTTAGCCTGTCGATGGTAGCAAATAAGGCGCGTGTATTGTTCTTGTTTTTGGTTATGATGTCAGAGAAGAATGACTGCCTTGCATTTCTAAGTTCCAAATTATAATTACGAAGTCTCTCTTTATAGATGTCACAGTGAACCTGGAGATTAGTTTTTCGCCACCTGCGCTCAGCTTTCCGACACTCTCGTTTCTCTATTTTGACCAGCGTAGCATTTCTCCAAGGAGATCTTTGCTTACCCGAGACAACCTTCACTTTAGTGGGTGCAATGGCATCAACAATATTTTTAACTTTAAAATTGAAGCCATCTACAAGCTCATTGACTGAGAGGCAAGAGAGGGCTGGTGTGGAGGAGAACTTCTGAATAAATAGTTCACTGGTGTTTTCAGAGATGTAACGCTTTGTCACAATCTTGGTTTGGACATTTGTGTGCAAGGAGATTGCACTCTCAAAGAAAACACAGAAATGATCAGAGAGTGCAACATTAGTCACAGCAACCTTGGAAATGTTTACACCTTTGGTGATGATTAGGTCCAGAGTGTGCCCCCTGTTGTGGGTGGGTCCTGTCACATGCTGAGTCAGATCATAGTTATCAAGGACACCACATAGTTCTATAGACTCTCTGTCCTGGGGATTATCAACATGGATATTAAAATCACCAACAATAACAACACAGTCAAAATCAATACAGATTACAGACAGCAGTTCAGTAAACTCATCAAAGAAGGTTGCACAGTATTTAGGCGGTCTGTAAATGTTTAGGAATAAAGCTTGAGTGGAGTTCAGAGCCACATATTCAAAAGAACACCACCTCCTTTCTTATGCGCTCTTGTTTCACTCATGAAACTGAAGTTGTCAGGTGTTGATTCAATAAGAACAGCTGCACTGTTATCTTGATTTAACCAAGTTTCAGTTAAAAACAAAATGTCCAGTTTGTGCCTAACAATAAAATCATTGATTAAAAATGTTTTTCCTGACAGAGACCTGACATTTAATAAAGCTAAGTTTAATGTGGTTAAAGCTTTCTTTGCCCAATTTATTTGGACAGGCTGACGAGGAATGTATGCTAAGTTTGATAAGTTTGCAGGTTTACTATTGTTTCTTCGCAGTCTCACCTTTCTTTTTCTATAAACTTGCAGGACAGGAATTGAGACAGCTAGCTGCATACAGGGCCCCGACTTTTCCTGGAGAGAGTCATTGGTGTCATTAGCCTTGTAGCCTGGACCCAGAAGATATCAATTATTTCCTTTATCAGGTAGGGGAGACAGAGAATGGTTAAGGAACCGTCGAGGAGTGGGGAGAGGAGTGTGTTTGGTTCCAGCAATGACCAGCTCTTTCATGTGTTCAGTGAACTCCAGGTGGGGGGAGGATGGGGAGAGTGTGAGAGAGGAAAGGGACCTGGATGGAATTTGGGGGGTGGAAGTAGGTGCTGGGGAGGGAGGTAAAGACTCCTCGTCTAGGAAGGGTAGGGGAAGTGGGAGATCAGAGGCAGTCCCTGATGATGAGGTTGGAGACTCCTCCTTTTGGCTGTCGTTAGGCGGGGGCATCCTTCCCGTATGGTCTCCATGGTGATGTTGTGTGGTTATCTCTTGTTTAGACTCCTCTCTGGTCTTGTCCTTGGCAGTAGGGACAGACGGGTGACGCAGGGAGAAAAATAGGTTAGAGGTAAACAGTTTTACCCCTGACTTGTTCAGGCAAACTCCATGCGCTGTAAAAAGATGTCTGCGCTCCCAGAAAAGGTAGAAATTGTTGATAAAATGTACTGAATGGTCAGTACATGCAGTTGACAGCCATTCGTTCAGTGCAAACAGCCTGCTGAATCCTTCATCTCCTCCTCTGACTGGTGGAAGAGGGCCACTGATGAACATCTCAGCCTTGACAGAGCTGACTGTGTTTAACAGATCAATAAAGTCTCGCTTCAGAACTTCAGACTGTTGTTTCACAATATCACAGCTTCCTGTATGCATGATGATGTTTTTCGCTGTGGGATAATCAGCCACGATGTCCAGGATTTTGTTTCTCATGTCAGAGACCATATCTTTCGGAAAGCAGAGTATTTTGGTATTCTTGCTGCACAGTTTTCTGACATCTTTTACAGCATAGTCACCAACAATCAGAGTCTCAGGCCCAGTCATTAGCTTTGACTGCGGCCTTTTACTCTCACATTGACTCTCAGTTCTTACCCCGCTTTGAGGAGATAGCTGCTTATCCAGGTCATCAGATGGAGATTTCTGATCCTGCGACAATGGAGAAAATCGGTTTTGAAGTTGTAGGCTTGGTTGTTGTGGAGGTGTTTTGCAGGTTTTACTTTTCTCAGCGGTCCTTGGCTTTGGCCGTCTGGGTGCAGGGGTTGAGGAGGAGTTCTGCCTGTGTGCTAATGCAGGCCAGCCAGTCGCATCACAAATCTCAGGGCGCTGGGCTCTGCCTGTTAGTCGTCCTCCCACATATTTTCTCTTCGGCTTTGCACCGAGAGAGTTCCAGGGAGGACTACCATTTGAAGATTCATTATCTGCTCTCTCCTCCTGTTTCTTGGTAGGCCTGGTTGTGCTAGTTAGCTGTGTCTTAGCTTGCGTTTGTCCAGTGTTTTGAGTCCATGGTAAAGTGGTATCATTCCCACACAGTCCATTTACCGCCACGTTTACTTCTAGTCGGTGGATTTTTGTTTCCAAGACTGCAATCTTCTGTAGGAGTTTGTAGTAGTCGTCCGTGGAGAAGGGAGGCATCTTGCTGCTACTTAGCTTTAACTTAGCTGCTAGTTAGCATTAGCTAACAATCCAAATAGCTCGACGACTTTCTGGATTTGTCTTCACTCAAACGTTGAAGAGTGATATATGTGATATATCTGGCAAGATATATGTGATATATCTGGCAAATTGAAGCAAGAAAACGCAGGAAAATGCAAGCAGAGGCAAGAGCAAGCAGCAAAGCGACTGCACTCTCTCATCAAGGTCAGCACATTGCAAAACAAGCAGAAGAAGCAGCTAAAAAAGGTGAGCAAGGAAAGGTCTACAAGCTAACCAAGATTATTAGCGGCAAATACAGGGGGACATCTGATATACCAATAGAAGATTGTGTTGAACAGGCCTCCACCAACAACACAGGCTAACTTCCAAGATGCAGAAGCAGATTTGGATATGAGCATTGAACCACCAACCAAAGATGAAATTATAATGGCGATTAAATCCTTAAAAAACAGGAAAACCCCTGGTCCAGATAACCTCAATGCAGAGCTCTTCAAAGCAGACCCGAATCTGGCAGCAACAATTCTTCAACCACTTTTTACGTCTATATGGGAGAATAAGAAAATACCTGATGTCTGGTCAGAGGGGATCATCATCAAAGTACCAAAGAAAGGTTCTCTACGAAATTGTAACAACTGCCATGGAATTACACTTCTGTCAATACCAAGTACGATCATGGCAAAGATTATTATTAATCGAATAACAGATGCGGTAGAGTCTAGACCAACATCTCCGAAAAGAACAGGCAGGTTTCAGAAAGGGTAGAGGTTGCAACGATCACATATTCACGTTACATCATAGAGCAGTGCACAGAGTGGCAGAGGGAACTGTACAGTGGCGGCTGGTCAAGAGAGGGCAATGGGGCATGGCCCCACCATGAGCCACACGAAAAAAATAAAAAATAAAAAAATAAAATAAAAAAATTATAATAATCATAAATTATACAAATTGTCAATATTTGTGTTTTTTAACTATGGAATGTACCCAGTAATGTGTGTACAATATGATATCTGCGCAAAATATATGCTTTTCCTGCTCGTCCTCTCCCCCTGTGTGCTCGTCTGCTCGTGCTCTCTGCCTGTGTGTCTGAGAGCGCGCAGCGAGGGGGGCCTGATCGTTTTAGCCCAAAAGAGACGGGTCTATGAAGCCGTTTAGCCAATTGCTGATTCAAGATATAAATGAGTGACATACAATTTAGCCAATCAGCGCCCTCAAATAGATTCAGCTGTGGTCAAGAACGATCAAGCCCCGGAGCTGCGCGTTCTCGTCAGGATAAGTCTCTACAGGAGCCCGCGCCAGCGCGACCACTCCTCCTCCAAGACCCGTTTGAGAGGAGAACTTTGGCGGCGATTCTGCAGCTAAAGAGCTGATATCAGATCAGCCTGACCTCACAATCAGACAGCAGACTACATGCGAAGCTTCACTACTTCGTACAAGTCAGTCAATCAACTTCCTTTCTTCCGAAAAGTACGCTGATTACTTCGACATACCATACGTATCCACAGGCAGGGGAGGACTGGCCATCGGGGATACCGGGGGAATCCCCGGTAGGCCGACGGGACTATATTATATGCTTCACAGAACACGTTCTATTTACTCTAATACCGAAAGTCAATAATCAGTGAAAACTGTATCAACAGTATAAACTGACATTATACTACTCCTCGCGATCCGAGGACGCGACAGCACGGCTGGACACTACGGTGCTTTTAAAAACGTTTCTCCATAACCGCGGTCTGCGCCGTGCGGTCGTGCTGGGCGTCTGTCGGGGCGACGCCGGCGGAGGTGCGAATGGCCGCCGTAGACCGGCGAAATACATGCCGTGTATTGAGTGGGCAGCGCGCCGTGTATTGAGTGGGCCGGTCTGACAGTAACTCCCGGGCCACTTTTTTCCCCCTAAATTAACAGTGAAAACTCATCATAGCTTAATTTAACATCAGTATTCATAATTACACTTCATGTTTACTTCTCCTGATCTTTACCTCCTATAACAAGGTCCATAGGGGCATCTCAATAAATAAACATGTTATATTATATTGTATTATATTATATAAGTGTTATTTACTGCTTTTTTTCATGTTGGAATAAATGTTAAATATTTAACTGCCAAGTAATAATGCGTGTTTGATGCAAAAATTTTTTTGCATGAAATCATACTGGGATGTTTGCTGAAATTGATAGGATGGCCCTCCCTAGAAAATTTTCCACCAGCCGCCACTGGAACTGTATATAAACTTTGAAAAAGCATTTGACTCCATTCATCGTCTATATTGCGGCATTATGGGATCCCTGAAGATATAGTTCATGTCATCCAAAGTTTTGATACCAACTTCACATGTAGGGTTGGAACCAGTCTCCAAAAATTCCAAGTGAAGACAGGTGTCAGACAAAGATGTGTGATGTCATCTTTTCTCTTCAAATATTACTATTGACTGGGTAATGAGACAAACAACTGAAGACCAAAATAGAGGCATCCGATGGACAATTTTCATCACTTGAAGATCTAGACTATGCAGATGATCTCTCTCTTCTTTCACATACTCATCGGCACATGCAGGAGAAAACATCCCGCCTCAGTGATTTTGGTCAGAAGATTGGCCTGAAGATCAGCAAAAAGAAAACAGAAGTGATGACTCTGAACATTCCAAATCCCTCACCAATTCAGGTTAACGGAGAAGATCTCCCTAAAACTGACGAGTTCACATATTTGGGCAGCACTGTCAGACACGACGGGGGCACAGATAAAGACATCAAGAATCGTCTTAATAAGGCCAGGAACGCTTTCAATAACATATGGAGGTCACAGCAGTACACCATCAAGACCAAACTTAAATTGTATCAGAGCTGTGTTTTATCCACCCTATTGTTCTATTATATAATAGATATATATTAATATAAAAACCTATAGTACGGTTCTGAATGCTGGAGAATGACACAAGCAGATCTCAACAGACTATCAACCTTCCACACCAAGAGTTTAAGGAAAATACTCCACATTTTCTGGCCAAACACCATCTCAAATGAAGAACTGTATGACAAATGCCAACACAAAAGCATGGACACCATCCTAATGAGAAGAAGATGGATAGGACATGTGTTGAGAAAAGATCTTGCTGATATCACAAGAACAGCCTTACATTGGACACCAGAAGGGAAAAGAAAAAGAGGCCGACCAAGAAACACATGGAGAAGAACTGTGGAGAAGGAGATGCAGAGCCTAAACCACTCATGAGGCAACATCCAGAGACTCGACAGACAGGAGCGGAAGACTTTTGTTGCTGCCCTACATGCCAAGATGCATAAAGGGAAATGATGATGCAGCGCACAGCAGCGCAGGACACATAAGAGATGAACCAACACTGAGACAGGGGAACACAGGGTTTAAATACACTGGGGAGGTGCAGGTAATTAGACACAGGAGGATTCAATCAGGGGAGGGACAGACAATCACAAAGGCGGGAAAACATACAAAGGCAGGAAGTGAAGTTAACATGGGACACAAGAGGCATGGAAATTCAAAACAGGAAACCAACTAAACAAAACCCAAGACCGTGACATACATTTATGATGTGATGCAAGTATTTGTCAATCATTTTGAATTTATTTGCAAATATTTCTCCATCTAAGCTGCTGATTTGAGAGGACATTTTGGGTAAGATTAAACTACCTCACAATAAACCCTCACTTCCCCAAATGACACATTATGTCTGTATTTCACTTTTTTCATCCATCTTGCATCGCTCACCCATTTTACTGCACGTCTCCCACTTTACATAAAATCATGTCTGCATCTTCTCACCACTTTCCCTGTTTCCTAAATAGCTACTACAAAACAGATTTTGGATTTGCAATCTACAACATTGATTATTGCAATGCAATGTGAGTGTTTGTGGGGGAGTTGCCATCATACTGTCACCCCAACACTACTTAATCCAGTGGGATCTCATCTGTGTGTAAATATTACTTGTTGCAAAAGGTCTAGCAAAGGATCAAATTATCCAAAAAAGCACAGTGTCGGCTTGTGCTCATGAACAGAAAACCAGAGCAGACGGGCAACAGAAGCTAACATATTTTTTCAGTATGTTAAGTGAACATTTGCCAGTCTGTCTACTGCACAGCACATACATTCAGGATACAACAACTAAACAACGCATGTGTCTTGCTTTCTCTTCGTCCAAATGGTTTCCAGCAGCTCCGGTTTGAGGTGGACGGGGCTCTTTCCACATGCAGCTTCAATATCCAGCACAGCGATATTCTAGGAAAAGGTGAGCAGAGCTGCAGGGAATTAAGAAAAAATATATAGACACTCACGAATAAATTGCAAGATCACACCTTCTGTCTGTATTCGGCCTTCAATTTGTTGTTTCATTATAGATTAAGTTATCCTATGAATTTCATTCGTATAGACAGTATATAAATTGCCAGATCTCAAAATGTATTCAATGTACAATATTATAAAATTGAGAAGAGGACCCGCTTCCAATATAGATATGAAAGGCTCAGTCTAAACTTTCAAAAACACGATTATGAGTTTAAGGTGATTATACACTAATAAATGTTAGGAAAAATAAGTATTATTTCTACAAAAAATGCTAAAACTAAACCTAAATCTTACAAACTGAGCCCTTACATGATCTCTCTTTTATCAGTGGATCAATGTATTAATACATTTATTATTGTTAGAGAATTGGGCTTCTATAAACAGGAGTCTGTACCCCTGACCTTGCTCCCTCTGGTGCAATTCTGGTGGCAGCTCGAAGCATGTGGGGTTGGGAGGTGGTCTTTCCAGTTCAGCTCTGTATGGCTAAAGACAACAAATCATTTATATGAAATATTTGCATGTTTAATTCTATATACGTACACAAACATGTAACCTGTGTAACAGTGTCATGACAATTTCTATTTCTTCTTTTGCAGTTGTTACGGGTATCTGGTTGGTATCATACAGTTTATGGTCAGTATCAGCGAGGGCCGTGGCCCCCCTTTAAAACCGTGCATGTATTTCGTACCGAAGTCCTTGTTGGTCACGGAGCAGCTTCCTGACGTCCGTGAATGCAGCTCTTGGGATCAGAGTTATTGTGTTGTGGGAAATATGAACATGAATAACTTAAAAATCAGAATCAGCTTTATTGACCAAGTATGTGAAGCCTACACATACAAGGAATTTGACTTGACTTGACATTTGTTTTTCGTTGCTTTCAATGTACTAGCATAGTGCATTGACTGGTTGTGAGTAAGCTGCCTCTTTCTGGGTCTCCTGCAGAGTACTCCCTGCTGTGAATGTGAACATATGCATTATTAAGAATAATGTCAGAGCGTCTCTATCAGTGTGTTTACGCATCTTTGTGTTTGTGTCTGATTGTATCAACAGCAGCCTTGTAAAGGTTAGTGTTGCTGAAAGCGGGGAGGAAGAGTGACAGGAAACATTTAACCAGCACTGATAAAACACACAGTGCTGTTGCTGTCACTGCATGTCACTTGGCATTGCCTCACACACTCACACTCACACTCACACTCACACACATAGACATACACATAACAGGTTCCATAAATATAGATATCTTGACCAATGTAATCACGTGTTTGCACGCACAAACACACACAAACACACACACACACACACACACAGATTGAAGTCCATCTCTTGTCTTGTTGTTCAGGTGCCTTTCAGAGTTTATTTAGTCTATGATTCTCCTATCTGTATCTCCACGCTGTCAGGACAATATGACAGCCAGACTTTACTGATAACCAACCATATCAGGATAGAACAACACATCCCTCTAATGGACCCTGCTGTGTGTGTGCGGGGGTGCATGCGTGTGTGTGTGTGTGTGTGTGTGTGTGTGTGTGTGTGTGTGTGTGTGTGGGCGCGCGTGTGTACTGATGTGTGTATCTGTCTTACGCCAAGTGCCTTCTCTGCATGTCTCAGTTACTAATGCAGCATATTCTAAAGTTAAATTACAATATGTCTAAAAACATGCCCCAAACTCTTCATTAAATAACTACAGACACTAAAACGGCTAAGAAAAATGAGCTCAAATTTCATTGCCATCTTATTACACTTTTGTTTTCCTTCATGCAGTAAATTCAATTCTATCTCACTGCTAACTACATTATCTGCTCCTTTTGATTAACAATGTAGTGCTATCAGTCTCTCATAGCCTCTTTTAATATCAGCATCTCAATAATTAACAACACATGCTCTTATTGAAAAGTACTATACATACTAAAGAAAGGAAAATCCGAAAGAAAACCTTTGTCATGAGCTGTTTTAAAGTGAATGCAAATGCAAGTGAAATATGAGCTTGAGCAGTTTTGACCAGTGGAGGGCCGTCAGGGCCAGCAAAGCCTTCTCTGCTGGCCTAAACAGAATCACAAAGTTATAGCTATTTCATAATTTAATAATTTTTCACAAATACACTACATGTATTCTAAATATTTTACCATTAGCTTATTATCTCATAGCATAGCTATTGTCTTTCTCAGTTGCTCTGCTTCCAGTGCATCTTGTTTTAAGTAGAGCCTTTATCCAATCAGATCTCACCTCTATGTCTCTAGGTAAGAAGAGAGGCCCGATGCCTGCAGACTCACAAGTGAATCTCTTTGCAGTTTAAGTGAATGGGGACAATATTGTTGATTATCATGAACCAATCAGATCTCTAGTTTGACATGTTGGGCATATTCTTTGACATGTCAGAGCTTCTAGCTGGCCTACAAGTACGTCAGCATTAACGTGTGGCTTGATTGGTCAGTGGGCTGGCGTGACTGTTGTGACACGAGCGACATCAGCCCTGACCCAAGGATTTGTGCACCACTTTCAGTCCAGCAACTATGAATGGTATTCCGGGCTAACAGCGTCGGAGAAGCATTGCACATTTTATGGCTGGGAATTTTTGCGACTGAGCATCTTGGTGTTTGGAGCTAAGCTGGATTTGCTAACCTGAGTTGGCTAACCAAGGCAACACGACACCATAGCACGGCAGGACACTAACAAGCTACGGTGCTTTTGAAAACGTTTTCAACCCGAGTGGATCTTCAACTCAACAAACATGTTCGCAGGAGAACCTCTGGCTGGAACTGAACTGCACTGATGTTCTATACATTGAACTCTTTGTTAACAAAGAAAGGAGGATGACTTTAAGTGAACAGCAGCTTTGGTAACTGAACTGCTTTGTTTTTACATCTGCAGTAGCGTTACTACTGTGTTCATTTGTCTATGGTGTCGTTTTTATGATATGGTTAATATTGTTCCCTCTGATGTGAATAATATTTTAATGGTCCGTGCTCTTGAGTGTGTGGTGGAATGCGTGTTTTAGCGCCGCAGTTTTGCTGGATTGATTTGTCATGCTTTGTTGACATATAAATATATGACTGGTTCTTAAATTTTTTATTTTTTGTATACAAACCAAAATCACAAATCACAAATTTGCCTCAGAGGGCTTTAAAATCTGTACGCATACGACATCCTCAGTCCCAGGACCCTCACATGAGAACAGGAAGAACCCCCCCCCACCCCCAAAAAAAAAAGAAAAGAGGAAAAAACCTTAGGGAGAGCAACAGAGGAGGGATCCCTCTCCCAGGATGGACAAATTGTGTTTGTTCTTGTCATTGTGTTTATTACATTGATTTTGACTATATGCATTGTCCGTTAATGATGAAGCATCCCGTCATGCGCATATTCATGTGTCTTAGTTAGTGTATTTGTAGCCCTCATAGGTGTTGAGCTTCATGTAACATTTAATTTCACTTGTCAAATGTTGCAGTGGTATGTGAAGATGAGGTTTTTACACGAAACAAATAATAACCGTATCTGTGGGGTCATAATGAGGTTATTAGGAGGTGGTTCAATTGTAGTAGGACAGCACTGAAGGCCCTGTACCCCGGTTTTGGCTACACATAGATGAACAACAGGGTACAAACCAGCTTTTTTGAGCATATCTTTTCCCCAATCGAAGATGTTCCAAGTGTCTTGTTGACCAGTGTGATGGAACACAAGATCAACAGGTGAACTAGTCCGACATCTGCTGTGATGTGGGCAATATACCGGGCTGTAATGGTGAAGAGTTTGACCTTGAGCTGAAGCTCACCAGAGTCTTCCGCAATCTGCTAGCTGTGAGTGCTAACAATAACCATGTTCGCTGTTAACGTTCAATATATGTTCATGTTCATAATGACAAATTTGGGAGAGTGGCCCATTCATGAAAACATTGCTCCATTTGGCTACTAGTGTTCAAAAACAAATGAAAAACTTCCATCATTATCTGCTACTTTTTGCTAAATCCTCATCTATTGTATTGCTCTGTTCATGGTTTTTCTGAATACTATCCATTGCATTCTGGGATAACCTCCAGCCCACAAAGATAATGCTGGTTTCATGCAAAGTACTAGAATAAGTGGATATTGTTTTGCAGTGTACAGTGCCCTCCAGAGTTATTGGCACCCTTTGATAAAAATGAGCAACAGCCAGTCTCCCGCTGAGCGGGCAGACTGGTTATAACCCAGTGCACAACGAAATCGCCATCTTCGCTCGGACTCCCCGTCCTGGCTATAGAAGACACCAGCCTCCTAACTCCAGCATCGCGCTGGCGACGGAAGCCACGAGGAACCCGCAAAAAGCCTCGAACCCTCACCAAACCCTGTCAGGTCACAGAGCTATCATCGCTGGCCGAAGATAGCCGTGTTTTCTTTTTGAGTCAAGGCCCTCTCACTCCACCGGGACGAATCTCTTCCACGATTCCTCCCCGTGTTGTTGTTTTTCTTTTGCGTGCACATTCCGGCAGAAAGAAGCTGAAACCTCCCTTCTTCCCCGATGACTTCCCTTCAAGACCACGCCGTCTTAAGCTGAAGTAAGATCATCCTCTCTGCAGCGAGGATTGATCACGTCCAGCGCCCGCTCCAGAACGAGCCGCGTCAACGGACCGAAACAGCCGCCGCTTAAACAGCCGCGCTGATCTACAAGCAGCCCCACTTTTTCCTTCAGGACAAAGAAAGCACGATTCTCAGCGGCCACTCTCCCCGCCACAAAGAAGCGTCTCCAAAGTAAGGTCATTTGTGCATCTGGGCTAGCTTAGCTTAAATTAACTTAAAGTTCATTCAAGTTAATTCATGTATATGTTGATATTCCCGTGTTCTTGTGTGTTTCGTTACTATTGCGTAATATCAAGGTATTGCGTAACCCCCCAGCGGACCCCAGCTCCGCTCCACTGTGCATTGCCTGTATTCTGTTCGCGTTAAAGACACCGTCGCAGTATACGGAGGTAAAGACACAAACATCACGGACCAGAGAAGCTCCGTTTGTATTGTGTATTAACTGCATTGACTGTTTTCTTTGGGATTATTTTCATTCATTTGTATTCAACTTTGTGGGATATTTCTCTCTTCATTAACTCGGCTCTGTGAGTGAGCTGAGGGCCGTGTTCATCACTGCGTAAGCTGCCGACAGTTCAAGACAACAGCGGTATGCTTATGCATGAGAGAATAACGTACTTATGCTCCTCAGGATATCGCAGCAGAAGTTTGATTTATGTTGACTTACGATTTCTCTCCACCTTTTCTTGGCTCACCCTCCTGCCAACACAGCAGGAGGTGACCCCCTCTCTCTCTGACCCTCTCTCTCTCTCACGTAAACGCATGCACATAGTCTAACCCCTGGGGGAAACCCCGTTCAATCGATTGCCTATTGTCACGACGCACGTTGCCACACGTGCTCACACACAGCGACCCCCCCCTCTCCTCCGCCAGTTTGCCCAAGTCACTCGACTAGGCCATCTAGTGGTGGGTCACGGTAGCATCTTAAGGTTCACCCCCCCCCCCCAGTTTGTCTAAGTCCCTCGACTACACCATCTGGTGGTGTTCAGCGGTAATACCTTAAGTCCTCCCCCTTTTTAACCCACAGTCTCAACCCCCCTTCTGCTAGTAGGCCAGCGGCCATCTTTGTAGTCTTTGACTGTGAGTGTTAAGGGCCCTCACCCCCCTTCCTTTTATACACAGACACACACACACACATACACACATGCTTATATACACACCCTCCTCCCCTTTCATTCATTTCTTTAGATATTAGGTACATAAAATAGTATGATGGCGTTTGTTGATTGTGATATTAATTGATCTGATCTTTTATTATTCTAATTTAATAAACTCTATTATACTTTAAAGAGCAGTCGTCTGTGATTAATGGTGCATATGTATGTGATGATCTGTATGTAGTAGTCTGCGCTCGGATTCACACCTTCACTGTCACTGATGAGTGACTACTAATTATGAGATTTAGTTTTATCGTTTGGTTATCGGTCCCTGTTCGCAGGGTGGTGCCCCGTTATTATTAATAATCATTAATAATTGTTATTCACATTAATAATTCTATTGATGTCAAGAATTCAGTTTCTTAAAAGCTGATAACTCAAACACGCCCCCTATTGATCCCAACATATATATATATATATATATATATATATATAGATATATAGATATATATATATATATATATATATATATATATATATATATATATATATATATATATATATATATATATATATATATAGAAGCCTAGTAGTAGGAACAACGTCTCTGTGTAGTCAACAACTGTCAAATCAAATAAAGAAAGTACACATAAATTATATTTTAACAAGCTATTATTCTCAATTTTCAAATTTAACTGGATGGATTATAAATAATACATAAATAAATGTTCTTCTCATTTCAAGTAAAAGAATGGCTGGATGAAAGAATAACTGACATAACAGAAAGCTTTTGAAGAATGTGCATCTTAAAATGAAGTAATTCATTTTAGAAACATTAATTTCACTGAATTGTCCTGCAGCTTTAAATTGATTAATTGAGCTTGGGGGTGTTCATGTTTATAATCACATTTGCTTACCTGTCGTTCTTTGAACTCTTTGAAAGGTTGCGGGTGTGTGTCTGAAAGGTGCTTTGCCATGTTATGCTGCTCACACACCGGGCGCGTTTTTTGATTGACGCGCGTCGAGATTACATACAAAGTCTATGCACAGACGCGATGAGATTAAAAATCACGGCGCGCCAGTCTCATCGCGTCTGTGCATAGATTTTGTATGTAATCTCGACACGCGTCAATCAAAAAACGCGCCGGTGTGTGAGCAGCATTAGACGTTTTGCCTCACTTGGTCTGTGTGGCTTTGAAACACGTTTTGCAGACGGGTCTCTGTAGGTCAGTGGGCTTTCCTTCACTGTCTGCAATATAGCCAAAGTACTTCCACATGATACTTCTGGCATCTTGTTTTCCAAGAAGCCGAGGACAGTCGGTAAAAGCTCCTGCATGTCTCCCCTGTGATCACTCGCTGTGAGTGCGCGCGCTGCCTGTTGCTGTGAGCACGCTGGGCAGCCCCGCCCCCTTGCATGTCTGCAGGCAGCATGACAGGGAGCGGAGCAGCCAGTGCGCTCTGATCGCGCGCTATTTTAATAAAGTATAGACACAAAAAATATGCTAAATCGTATCGTTTTTAACGTACAGGTACCTTTTTAGTATCGATACACCGTGCAACCCTACCGGTTAAAGTACAAACTCGCTGCCTAATATATGTATGATTCCGAAATATCGATTTTAGATCCTGGGTCCGGATGCAACTGCGTCTGGGTCCGGTTCCGGACCGCGGTCCGCCAGTTAGAGACCCCTGGTCTACAGTGTCAAATGCAGAACTGAGGTCCAGAAGAACTAACACAGAGCAGTCACCTGCATCAGCACACATGAGAATGTCATTTGAAACCCTCAGGAGAGCGGTTTCAGTAGAGTGTTGCTTACGAAACCCAGACTGGAACTTGTCGTACATGTTGTGCCTCTCCAGTGCAGCAGTAAGTTGTTTGGCCACCACTTTCTCTAAAATTTTGGACAAGAAAGGCAGTTTTTATATGGGCCTGTAGTTCATGGGCAAAGCTGGATCTAAGTTAGGTTTCTTTAATATGGGCTGGATAGTGGCATGTTTGAAATAGGAAGGGACAATTCCTGTAGACAATGAGGAATTGACAATAGATGTTACTGCAGAGGCAATAGTTAGCAGAACTTTCTTAAATAGAGAGGATGGTATTATATCCAGAGGGCAAGATGATGGCTTTGTTTTGTTAATTAAGTCTATCAGGTCTTGAAGGCTGATAGGCTGGAAAGAGTCCAGAACAACAGGAGATTGCGAGGAGCTACATGTAGATGAACAGATCCCAGGCTGAATGCCAGACCTAATACCTGTTACCTTATCAATAAAATAGATAAGGAATTTGTTGCAATCGTCAACAGAACAGCATGGTAATGTAGAGACAGACGGTGAAACAATTCTCTTAATTGTGTCAAACTGAATCTTGGGATTTCTCTTTGAGGAAGAGATTAGGTTGGCAAAATAAGCAGTTCTAGCTTCCTTTACTCCAGTATTAAAAGAAACTCTGAGGTCTTTGAGATATGAGCGATGCACTTCTAGCCCAGTAGCTTTCCAGAGCCGCTCTGTCCTGCGACACATCTGTCTCAGGCTGCACACAGCGTCTGACATCCACGGAGAAGTGTTATAGGCTGCCCTGGTCCTTTCCTTAAGAGGTCCCACTTTATCCAGCAAAGTGGTGCAATGTTCATTAAATGACTCTATCAAGAGTTCAACATCATTGAGATTTGTGTTAATATCACAGCAGAAGTGCATAGAGAACTGATCAGCTGTACTCTGAGTAATAATGCGGGAGTGGAATGTTTGTTTCAGACACAAGGGGTCAGCATTGACAGAAAGATCAAAGAAAATACATTTATGGTCACTGATCAATAGGTCCTCACAACGGGTATTATCAATATCAAGACCCAGAGAGAACACAAGGTCCAAGGTGTGACCACCCCTGTGAGTGGCGCCAGAAACATGTTGCGTGAAATTAAAAGATTCAGTAATATTGAGAAACTCAGTGGCTATACAGTCTGTGGTATCATTGATATGCAAATTAAAATCACCAACCAGAAGCATTTTGTCTAGCTTGATAATAGAGGTCAGAAAGTCTGTGAACTCTGATAAAAACTGACCTACAGGACCTGGAGGTCGGTAAATTAAAAAACAGAAAAACGGCTTTAGTCGGCCCACTTTAGTGAGCTGCAGCTCAAAAGTAGCATAGGATTCTGTGCTCCCCAATTGGCAGGAAAGCTGATTCTTCCAGACCACGGCGAGGCCTCCACGCGGCCCGTCAAACGCGGTGTCCCAACATAAGAGCAGTCCACAGGGCAGAGTTCATTGAAATGGATGCGTTCCATATTCCGTTGCCAGGTCTCGGTCAGAAATAAAAAAGCCAAATTATGACTTGTGAACAAGTCATTTAAAATGTGAGCCTTGTTTGTTAGAGAGCGTGCATTAATCAGACACATTTTGATGGGGGAAGACACTGTGTCGTCATCAGCACAGGAAGCTTTGGGGGTATGTGCAATAGGACGGATCACTCGTGCAGCACCTCGAACCCGACCATAACTAGGGCGTGAGCGTGAGCCTGTGATTCTCACGGGAATGTTCATGGGTCGTGGAGTGGAAGTTACGGTAGAGGCTGTGGAAAGAGTAGTAGGAGACCCTCCATGCCGCCAGGGGGAGCTAGTGTTGCTATAGGGGATGAATGCGGCTGATGAATGAACGTCGAGGAAGAGTGACAGCGGGCAGGGGATCCAGGTGTAAACAGTCAATCATGTGAATGGGAGTGAACAGCATGCTGTATATTAGCAGCTAGCAGGCGGCTACCCAGCTTGTTAAAATGAATACCATCGTTCTTAAAAGCGGAAGAGCGACCCCAAAACAGATTAAAATTGTCAATGAAGCTCACGTTGTTGGTCCTGCAGGCGGCCTGGAGCCAAGTGTGGAGGCTGAGGACTCTGCTGAACCGCTGTGATCCACGGCCGAGTGTTGGACTTGGACCACTGATAAAAACAGACAGTCCACAGCTGTTTAAAAAGCTTAAAAGATTTGTAAAATCCATCTTGGTCAACTCAGACTGGTAGAGGGCTGTATCGTAGATTTCCACATGAACGATAATTCGCCGAATGGAAGACGGGAGGGCGCGCAGCAGGCCGGGCAGTTCCAGCAGGATGTCTTGAGCCGTTGCTCCGTGTGTCTCCGCGTTGAAGAAACGGGTGTTCCTGATTATTGAGTCCCCGACTATCAGCGTCGTCGGGGCGAAGAGGGGACGAGGCGGCAACACTGTGCGTGCAATACGCGTGGATGGAGGCGAGGTGGCGGAGAAGACGAGCAAGGACAGAGAACGGGGGACCGAAGCTCGTCGTGGTGCTGGTGTAAGCAGGACTGGAAGCGATGGAATCATGCACGCGGTCGCTGGCTGTGTCAGTTTGTGATGGACCGAAGATGGCGGTGTCCATGAGGTTCTCGGCATACTGGATCCTGTAGAGCGTGGATATTCTTCCCTCCAGCTCTGTGATTTTATCCACCAGGCGGGCGCAGCTGACACAGTCGGATGGAGAGGTGAGTGAAGCCATAGCAGATCTGGTGGACAATTGGGCTCCAGCCCGTAGTCCACAGCCTTGTCCAGGTATTAACAAAGGTGGAAGCTGAATTCACAGACGGTGGTTTTCAGTTTGACGTATGACCCTCTATATCTGTAATCTCCGTGGCGTTAGTTCGCTTCAGAGCCCAGGGCTAACAAACGAGCCAGTAGTAGCCCAGCAGGCTAACTGATCTGGGGGACGCAAAAACCTAAAAGTTCTAGTACGTGTTGGCTGACATCGTACTATTAGTAGTTCAATTGAAACTAAAAAAAAAAGGGGTGTGCGGAGAAACAGACATGACGCACAAGTGAGCTGGATCAGGTGACAGGCCACCTTGGCACCCCTAGAACATCTCATGATTAAAATCTAACTGAAGTATAATTCCAGTCATATTTTACATTTTTAACTTCACCTGTTTGATTAGGAACTCTTAAGTGGTCAACCATGACTTCCTGTTTCACTGGGGTATAAATATGAGGTGACACAGGCCAAATTCCCTTAGTTATTCGTCACTATGGGAAAGACCCGAGAACACAGTGACGATGTGCGACGAAAAGTTGTTGAGCTGCACAAATCAGGAAAAGGACAAAAAAGAAAATCTCTAAACAGTTGAAAATACCCATTTCCACTATCAGGGCAATAATTAAGAAGTTTAAAGCGATGGGAGATGTTAAGAATCAGCCTGGAAGAGGACGTGTGTGTACATTGACCCCACGCACCGTGAGGAGGATGGTTCGACTGGCAAAATAATCTCCAAGGATCACAGCTGGAGAATTGCAGAGGTTAGTTGAGTCTTGGGGTCAGAAAGTCTCCAAAACTACCATCAGACGCCACCTACATCACCACAAGTTGTTTGGGAGGGTTGCCAGAAAAAAGCCTCTGCTGTCAATCAACAACAAACTAAAGCCCCTACAGTTTGCCAAACGTTACTGAGACTTTCAATGGGACCGGGTTATATGGTCAGATGAGACCAAAATAGAGCTTTTTGGCAACAAACATCAGAGGTGGGTTTGGCGTAGACAGAAAGATAGCCATACAGAGAAGCACCTCATACCCACTGGGTACCTCAGACCCATCTGGAGAGGTGGTATGGTGGCGGATCTTTGATGTTGTGGGGCTGTTTTTCTTCCAAAGGCCCTAGACATCTTGTTAGGATACATGGTATCATGGACTCCATCAAATACCAGCAGATATTAAATGAAAACCTAACAGCCTCTGCCAGGAAGCTTAAAATGGGCCGTGGTTGGACCTTCCAGCAGGACAATGATCCGAAGCACACCTCAAAATCTACACAAAAATGGTTCACCGACCACAGAATAAAGGTTTTGCCATGGCCATCACAGTCCCCCGACCTAAACCCCATAGAACATCTGTGGGATGAGCTGAAGAGGAGAGTCCACAAGCGTCGACCTCGGAATCTGAAAGATCTGGAGAGATTCTGCATGGAGGAATGGTCTCAGATCCAGTGCCATGTGTTCACCAACCTCATCACGCATTATAGGAGAAGACTCAGAGCTGTTATCTTGGCAAAGGGAGGATGCACAAAATATTAAATTAAGAGGTGCCAATAATTGTGGCACATATATTTTTGAGAAAAATATTTGTTTTAGGATAAGAATTTAATGTTTCTTTCAATTATGTTTCTTCAGTTAAAGGTTAGATTTTTGTGAATATTTTGAATGAAAAATCATGAGGATAAACAATAATAATATAATTTATTGACCCTAGGGTCAATAAATTATATTATCATTATTATTATTATAATTATTATTATTATTATTATTATTTATGCTTTTAAATGTCTGCTCTGTTAAGCACTTTGTGATATTATTGTCTGTGAAAAGCGCTATATAAATAAAATTCATTCATTCATTCAATTGTGGCACACATGTTTTGGAGAAAAATATTTGTTTAATGTCAACATTTTTTTTTCTTTCAATAATTTTAATTCAATGAAAAGGTAACATTTTTGTGAATATTTTGAGTGAAAGACCAAGAGGATAAACAGCAAAGAATTTTTTCACAGCCTGTTTTGCTCATTTTTATCAAAGGGTGCCAATAACTCTGGAGGGCACTGTAAAACAACCCCATAAATAAAATGCAGCTTCAAAGCCATGAAGCAGACTTGCTTGTTTATATAATTGTCTCGTAATGGGGCAAAAGCAACAGTACATGCTAATGCCACATTGGTCACCTTTGATGAATCATTTGCCAGCATGTCATAACTCTAATGCCATTTGGTGGACATCTTGACCCAAAAATGAATCACAATAACTGATAGAAATCCCATCCACTGTTGCTCAGTGGGAATCAAATAGTGTGTCTTACACTTCCCACGCAATACTGTGAACAAAGCAGCGTCTAGATCATCACTGTGGAATTATCGGTCATGAGAAATTAAATCAGTCAAAAAAGTCAGTCAAAACTGAGATTAATATTATTTGTTCTGTTTGATTGATTGATCCGGCTGTAGAATGAATCTGTATTAAGTTGTTTTGCATTGAGCATGCCATGAAATCTGTCCTCCAGGTTAGGTACACTGATGTAGTGTTTATTTAAGTCATCAATCACATTTGGCAGTGATGGCCTTCTTGTCTTTGTGTGATACCTGGAGAGTGAGGAAGAAATCACAAAATGAAGCCTGTAGGATGAATGGCTCAGCACTGCACACACCAATGCTGTTGTGACATCGGTGCATTACTCAGGTGTGATACAGCTGTGGGCAGTGTTGTGGCATTAAAACTTGACAGCCCAGAGCTACGCAGGTTATTGTGCCATGCCTCTTCCTCTGTGCTGACATAGTATGTTCTTATTTAATAGAATTTCATATTGAGTACTTAATTTGTGACAGAAGCATAAGTTCTTAACCACTGGTGACACTGGCACCTGTAACCATAGTAACTGCCACAGGAGCCGCTGACTGAGTTTCAACCATACACTGTAAATAGATGGACATGACAGCTCCCCAAAAGTGAAGACAAAGAATCTCGATCGCCCCCTGGTGGCTGGCTGCAGTATAGGTGATAAACCCTGCTCCCTCCATGTTATTTGATGTTACATGAGCCAAGCTAAATGATAATGGATTTGTATTTGTATAGCTCCTTTTTAGTCATCCGACCACTCAAAGCTCTTTTACACTACATGTCGTTCACCCATTCACACCCATTCATACGCTGATGGCAGGAGCTACCATGTAAGGTGCCACCTGCCCATCTCACCATTTATACACTGTAAGTACACATCAAATTTTCCCTGAAGATTGTTTCTGTCTATTTAGGTAGTTCTTATCACGGTGATGTCAAGTGTTCATTTTTCTGATGAGTTTGGTTTTATTTAGTTATTTGATGCTATGACGTCATGATGGACAGCAAATCCTCTTTTAAAACGTGCATTACTGAATTATCAACCACCTCCCATCCTCCGAAGCGAGTTAGTGGTGATGTCCCAGCATGCCAGGTGTCACACACATTTTTGAACACACAACGTGGAATGCTGACACTGTCAATCCACAGACGTGCGTGCGCCTGCTAATGGAGCATGGAATAACCTGCCGATATCCATAAACTCATGGATGTAAAGGCCAATTTCAAAACTACACACTTCAGTACGCCAACCGACACACATAGTATACACTAATGCGTCTCTCTCTGGATGGAGTGAAATGTGCGAGCGGTGTGGAAAAGAACATTCCCCCTTCCCTCCACAAACTGTCCATGGTGCTGAAAATGTGAAAATGTTCACCTGAACACTTTAATTAAATATTTCTCATGTTTTATGATCCTCTTCGCCTATCCTGAGTAACCTGATTGTAGTCTGAATCATTCATTGCAACATTTAACCTGACTCTCATGTATTACTGCTTGCCAGATCATTGATGCTCCTGCCCACTGACATATCATTTTTCCAAGTCCAGCTTTTGAACCTCAGCTTTTCTAAAACCATATGGCCATGGTCATAATCACAGCCATAGCGATATAGCTTCAGCAATAGCCAACAGCAACAGAATTAGCTACAGCAATAATTAACTACAGCCATAGTTGCTTCTCAAAGATGTGTATAAGAAGGTTGGTGGACTATAGTTTTGAAGCCTTGAGATCAGCATTTTGGCCATTGCCATCTTGGTTTTACCATTTCTTTTTTTTGTACCCACAAGTGACATGAGAGGGTAGAGGTAAGTACAACTGAATGCTGCATAATATAGTTTTTAGGAAACCAAATTGTTGAAATTAACATTCATGAACAAACTGTGAAAGGGTAAAGTCCGTGGACAACAGCATAGACAATTCACATAGTGAAGGCAGTGGTATAGCGACATGTCAATCACAAGGTAGACACACTGTAAAGCATACCCTGCTTTATTTTCACTCTAAATGTGACCATCATTTAGAAATAAGCATCATGCTTTATTGAAACTAGTGATTGAGTCCTTAAGCTGTTGACAATGTGACCATTTTCTCATAGACTTGAATACAATCAAACTTATTTTTGCAATCAGAGGAGTCCCCCTTTGCTGACTATTTGAAAGAATACAAGTTTAAGGCGCTTCTGCATTGGCTTCCCTTTTCTTACAACCGGAGGTTGCCGCCTGCTACAGCCACAGCAATATCTACAGCAGTAGCTACAGCTATAGCTATAGCCACAGACACAACCACAGCAATAGAAACATTCGTTTCTCTCTGAGCACAGTCCACTGCTCCTAATGCTAATGCAGTGGACAAATGACATGTATGTACCTGTATGTATATGACAATATTTATACATTTAAAGTGTTTTTATTTTTATAAATGGGTTGAAAAAAACAATACATTTTAAAACACTTGTTTTCTTTTTTTGGATCTTTTTTAAGTCTTTAAATCTATATGTATGCCTCTCACTCTCCCTCTGATATCTCTGATCCTCTCAAATATTTTGCAATTGTCGTCCCAGAATAAAATGTCTCCACAGGCTCTACAGGGGCTTGTTGTGTGTAGGTGTATGTGATTGTGACTGTGCATGTATTTGTGTATGAGTGTATGCATGTGCGTAAGTTCTTGCATTACAGTCGAAAGGACCAAATGTGCAATGACGTCCTCCAGAGTCAGTGCTTTTTTTCTGGCAAATGGATGAAATCTTGTTTTGTGTGCGTGTGTGTGCGTGTGTGTGTGTACGAGAAGAGCATGCAAGACTTGCAGATGAGAATCTCCAATACTTCAGCGCACACACACACACTTTGTGGGAAATATTTTCCATGGCGACAGTTATGAAGTCATAATGATGATGGATTCTCCAGCTCTGTGTGGTGGTAAACTTTGTTTCTCCTGCAGACACTGGCAGCCAGTTCACTCTAAACATACAAAACTCTCATCTCAATAATCTGATTTGAGCATGTGCCTGTAGAGAGTTCATTCCTTTGGTCGTCATACCAAATGTGAAAAACCCTTTCAGTGATGTTAGCAGTGAGAGCAAACTGTCAAATATGTGGGAAAATAAGAGGCTTGGGTATATTATAAATTAACTACAGAAGATTGTAGATATATCAAGGCCCACTGAATTTACTCATTTATTCCCATTATTTTATTTTGGTGACATCTATAATATAATGTTTTTTTTTCTGCAAGGTTAATTCATGTAAATGTTCCAAGTCTGATTTGCCAAACTGACTGTATACAAAATGTAAATTCCTCATTTAAGTATGAAAGAGAGATATCCAGTGTCCAGCAGTAAAATAATAAAATAACGAAAATAATAGTCAATTAATATAGTCTCATGAAATACACTAAACTATCAATTTGGAAATCTGATAAACATTTCAATTAATAATACATCCAAAAATGTAAATGCCCATAGCTAAAGGTTGAATAGAATAGAATGGAATAGATTGGCAGCACTCTTACCATTAGACAGACCAGAATATATTAACAACACTACTAAGCAGTGGCGGCTGGTCAATAGAGGGTGCTAGGACGCCGCCCCCCCCCCCCCCCCCACACAAAATAAAAAATAAATATTATGAAATATGGAATGCACCCAGTAATATGTGTAAAATATGATATCTGTGAAAAATATACGCTTTTCCTGCACGTGTTTTCATAAATTTTTATAACACACACATTTTATTGTTTTCCAGCTGCCTGTAAAACCTACTATGAATTAGTACGCCGGAGGTTGCGGTACAGCCAATCAGACCTTGCAGCTCAGGAGGCAGCCGC
Source organism: Lycodopsis pacificus (assembly GCA_028022725.1). Taxonomy (NCBI): domain Eukaryota; kingdom Metazoa; phylum Chordata; class Actinopteri; order Perciformes; family Zoarcidae; genus Lycodopsis; species Lycodopsis pacificus. The sequence continues at coordinate 21,578,617 of CM051702.1, forward strand.
GATGACTTTAGCCTGGACTCGATGGAGAAGGAAGAGGGTAAGATCAAATACACCTTTATTTTATTGCACAGTACAAGTACTGAAACAACAAAGTTTAGCATCTAACTAGAAATGTAAAACAAGCAGTGCAGTGTAATGTACATAATGTGTAATATATAGGATAAGGATTGTGTCGATGTGCGCTGCTGATGTCTGCAGTGATTGTGTTACAGCTGCTGGAAGCGAGGCAGAGAGTACTAAGATGACGTGGACGTTACTATTGATATGACGTGAGAGGTGGCTGCGGCGCATGTTGAAGTGTCCTTGGGCAAGATACTGAACCCCGAATTGATGTGCCATCAGTGTATGAATATTTAGATCTTGATGACCTTGAATGTCTGTATAAATGCAAGCATATTTACCATTTACATGTTCTATGAGGAGGACTGCACTGGATCGTGCTGCCTCCAACCTTTCGCAGCCGGAGCTCATCGACTTGTGTGCCACACTTCAAGCCAGACTAGATTTGAACTAACTAAGTACACAGCTACAAATCACCAACTTCTTCACATCGGACCCCATTCGGACAGAATGTATTCGACACAGAGGTGGCAAAAATACATTTCCAACCTCATCTAATGCCCCTGGTTTAGCTGTTGGCCTAGGCTACTGTTCCAGACAGTAGGCCCAGCCTTGTGTCCCAGTCCAGGTCAACAGATAATTTCTTTGAGAAGCCACCACATGAAAAAAACAGATTTTCGGCCCTGTGAATGCCCTCAAACTTCACTAGTCCCTGTACAGAACTAACAGTCTGCTGGAGGAGATGAGAAGTTTCGCTGCTGAAGTTTCTCGGATTGGCTGGTTCGTGCAGGAGCTAGGCCGGACAGTCAGGTCTCCACCAGTTCCAGCACCCACACTATTCCCCCCTATCCTCGCTCCGCCGGTCTGGGAATCCCCCGTGCCGGCTCCGGATTCCTATGACGGAACACTGGGGGAATGCCAGGGCTTCCTGTTGCTGTGCCAACGAGTATTTGACCGTCAGCCTCAGACTTTTGCCTCGGACGGGTCCAAGGTGTCCTACGTGGTGAGATTACTGCGGGGAAGGGCTTTGGACTGGGCCGTGAGAATGTTAGGTTTTGATCGGCCTAATACTGTGTGTTATGTGGACTTTGTGGAGGATTTGATGAGGGTTTTTGACCCTCTAGTGGACTCTGATTATGTGCCTTCTCAGCCGGAAACGGGGCCAAGCAAGTGTTGCGGAACACTCAGTGGTCCGGCCGACTCCGGCCCCCTGTAGTCGGACGGCATTCCGGCCGACACCGTATCTGGCTGCTGCCTCTGCGCCGCAGCCAGCTCCTGTTCCTGCCGCCTCTGCGCCGCAGCCAGCTCCTGTTCCTGCCGCCTCTGCGCCGCAGCGACCTCCAGTTCCCGCCGCGGCCGTCCCGGAGTAGCAGCGACCTCCAGTGGCCGCCTCGGAGCAGCAGCGACCTCCAGTTCCCGCCGCGGCCGTCCCGGAGCAGCAGCGACCTCCAGTTCCCGCCGCTGCCGTCCCGGAGCAGCAGCGACCTCCAGTTCCCGCCGCTGCCGTCCCGGAGCAGCAGCGACCTCCAGTTCCCGCCGCTGCCGCCTCGGAGCAGCAGCGACCTCCAGTGGCCGCCTCGGAGCAGCATCGACCTCCAGTTGCTGTCTCGGGGCAGCAGCGACTGTTGGAGTACAGCAGAGGTCGCCAACCCGTTGATTGTGACCGGTCGATCTCGGAGACTTTCCCTGTCGCTCTCCAAAATAAAATACAAATAAATTCAGAAACACATTGGGCCTCATTCTCGAACATTTTCTGAAGTGTCTTCTGAAATGTTTTCCGATGGACTTCGGAAGACCAACGTCAGAAAAGATCTCCGCCTGAAAATGGGTTCTTACACAGCCGAAGTGCACTTCCTCAATCGGGGGAGCACAGTTCTCAGCTGTGCTCCCCCGAATGAAGATTCTTAAATCGCGTGCACCTGGATTTTGCATACAGAAATGCCCCGCCAGCTCCTTATAAGGGCATGCAACTGAACGCATGCAACACTGTCCAGTGTTGGGCCAGGGGAGGACCTCTGAGCATCCAGAGGGCTAACCTGGAACTAAGCCGCCCTGTCACCCCGAAGAAGAGGCAGAGCAAGGGTCAGACACCCGTCTCCGCTGGGCTGCAGCTTTCCCCCGTCTCCGCTGGGCCGCAGCTAACTCCAGCTCCCCGTGTCCTGTCGGCGGTCCGACCGACTCCAGCTCCCCGTGTCCGGGCGGCGGTCCAGCCAACTCCAGCTGTCGCCTCCGTGCCACTCCCGGCCGCTGCCGTCTCCGAGCCGCAGACACCCCCAGTTCCAGCCGTTGCCTCCGCGGTGCCTCAAATGACTTCAGCTCCCCGCGTCATGTCGGCGGTCCGACCGACTCCAGCTCCCCGTGTGCGGTCGATGGTCCGGCCGACTCCAGCCGCCGCCTCAGAGCCGCAGCTATCCCCGGACCCGGCCGCCGCAGTCACCGAGCAGCAGCGACTTCCAACTCCGGCCGCCGCAGCCTCCCAGCAGCAGCGACCTCCAGCTCCGGCCGCCGCAGCCTCCGAGCAGCAGCGACCTCCAACTCCGGCCGCCGCAGCCTCCGAGCAGCAGCGACCTCCAGTCCCAGCTGCCGCTGCCGCCTCCCCGCTGCAATGACCTCCAGCCCCTTACCCCGCTGGGTCATCAGTCCATCCCCCTGAGCCCCAGTCTATGGACTCCTGTTCCCCGGAGCCCCATCTCCGAGAGTCAGAGACCTGTTCTCTGTCTGATCTCCAGCCTCTAGAGACCTGTTCTCTGTCGGATCCCCAGCCTCTAGAGCCCTGTTTCCCGCCGGAACCCTAGCCTCTAGAGCCCTGTTTCCCGCCGGACCCCCACCCCAGCCTCTAGAGCCCTGTTTCCCGCTGGACCCCCAGCCTCTAGAGTTCCCTCCTCCTGACCCCCTGTCGGAGCCTCAGGCTCTCCAGTCTTGTTTCCCTGAGCCCCAGTCCGGTCCCCCCAAGATCCCGAGCTCCTGTGCCCGGAGCAACTTCGGCAGTCGGGCCGTCCCCCCGAGTTCCTGGGCTGGGAGCAACTCTGGCAGTCCGGTCGTCCCCCCGAGATCCCTCGTCCAGAGCCCTCTCTCCCGGCCTACCGCCCTCCTGCCCGTCCCCTGGAGCCTGGTGGCGGATTGGATCCAGCCATTAACCATCAACATCAAATATCAGATGAAATAACCTGCATTAAATACATCTGTATCAATAACACAATTAACAAAGACACAGGTAAATATAACAAATCTATGGTTTAAATACACGTATACTGCCATCTAGTGGTATAAATGGTAAACCCTCTTAACCTGCGTCTCCTTTTGCAGGCTATGCTCTACGTTCACTCAAGCAGCAGCACAATACGGTGGAAGAATAAATAGCAACAACTCTGCACACAAAAATGACTTTGATTAAACTATATTACAAACTGTATTGCGTCAAACAATCCACAGATTAATCGAACACTTGATTCTTGCTGTGTACATGGATAAATTAATGTTAAATCGCATGTAGTCAACTATTGTTAATTAACATACTCTCATCAGCCCACGTTTATTTATCCATATTTATTTTTCTTCTAATGTTACCCTGGTATGTGCTTGCATCATAGACGAACCATTTTCTTGCATACGGTCATTCTATTACCTTCACTTTTATTTTGACATATACTTCCGGACTACCTGTTTTACTTTGCGTTGCTCTTCAAAAGAAAAAACAAATAAACCATAAAACAGACTATCAAAACATACACGGACCAGGGGGGCACACTCCTCTGGCGGCTGGCGGCACTCTCTGGCACCCTGCGGCACTCTCTGGCACCCTGCAGCACTCTCTGGCACCCTGCGGCACCTACTGAAGAGTGAAGATATTTTCAGACATGTGTTTTTGGATTGGACATTTTATGGGTTTTAATTAAAAAAATGTATTTTTTATATATACTTTTAAATGATAATAAAACGGATGATTTAGTTTCATTATTTTAGCCGATTGTTGTAAATGACTATAAAAGTAATAATTTGGAAAGAGTGTATTATGTTCCCTTTTGTTGCAAAATCACACTTAAATAAATTGAATGAGAAACAAAACAGTACAATGTAATTACTCTAAGGATGCATACAGAGAACAGGGGGCTCCGGTGACTCAACTAAAATCATAAAACTGATTTACGGAAGCTGACCTGTTATAACAACAATGTGTGTTCTCAGGAAATGTCTCAGGAAATGTGGCTCCGCCCCCTCAACTCCGCAGCTTCTTGACGGTGCCGAACTAGTACCGCTCGCCTGCCACAGCTGACTCTTGCCGCTGAAGTGCCACAGACTGCCGCTGAGTGCCACAGAGTGCCACAGAGTGCCAGTGCGACAAGAAGGATCTCGGCCCTGCACGTCTTTTGGGTACCCTTGAGGAAGTCTACCTCTTGCCCCCTGGGTTACCATAATGGGTCAATACAGCCCAGGCCGACTATTCTACTGCATCGGAATCAGAAACGGTTTATTGGCAAGTACAGTGGGTACGGAAAGTATTCAGACCCCTTTAAATTTTTCACTCTTTGTTTCATAGCAGCCATTTGCTAAAATCAAAAAAGTTCATTTTAGTTCTCATTAATGTACACCCAGCACCCCATCTTGACAGAAAAAAACAGAAATGTAGAAATGTTTGCAAATTTATTAAAAACGAATAACTGAAATATCACATGGTCATAAGTATTTAGACCCTTTGCTGTGACACTCATATTTAACTCACATGCTGGCCATTTCTTCTGATCCTCCTTGAGATGGTTCTACTCCTTCATTGGAGTCCAGCTGTGTTTCATGAAACAGTTTGGACTTGATTTGGAAAGGCACACACCTGTCTATATAAGACCTTACAGCTCACAGTGGATGTCAGAGCAAATGAGAATCATGAGGTCGAAGGAACTGCCCAAGGAGCTCAGAGACCGAATTGTGGCAAGGCACAGATCTGGCCAAGGTTACAGAAGAATTTCTGCAGCACTCAAGGTTCCTAAGAGCACAGTGGCCTCCATAATCCTTAAATGGAAGAAGTTTGGGACGACCAGAACTCTTCCTAGACCTGGCCATCCAGCCAAACTGAGCAATCGTGGGAGAAGAGCCTTGGTGAGAGAGGTAAAGAAGAACCCAAAGATCACTGTGGCTGAGCTCCAGAGATGCAGTAGGGAGATGGGAGAAAGTTCCACAAAGTCAACTATCACTGCAGCCCTCCACCAGTCGGGGCTTTATGGCAGAGTGGCCCGACGGAAGCCTCTCCTCAGTGCAAGACATATGAAAGCCTGCATAGAGTTTGCCAAAAAAACACGAAGGACTCCCAGATTATGAGAAATAAGATTCTCTGGAAATAAGATTCTCTGGTCTGATTGTTGGCGTTAATTCTAAGCGGTATGTGTGGAGAAAACCAGGCACTGCTCATCACCTGCCCAATACAATCCCAACAGTGAAACATGGTGGTGGCAGCATCATGCTATGGGGGTGTTTTTCAGCTGCAGGGACAGGACGACTGGTTGCAATTGAAGGAATGATGAATGCGGCCAAGTACAGAGATATCCTGGAAGAAAACCTCTTCCAGAGTGCTCTGGACCTCAGACTGGGCCGAAGGTTCACCTTCCAACAAGACAATGACCCTAAGCACACAGCTGAAATAACAAAGGAGTGGCTTCGGAACAACTCTGTGACCATTCTTGACTGGCCCTGACCTAAACCCAATTGAGCATCTCTGGAGAGACCTGAAAATGGCTGTCCACCAACGTTCACCATCCAACCGACGGAACTGGAGAGGATCTGCAAGGAAGAATGGCAGAGGCTCCCCAAATCCAGGTGTGAAAGGCTTGTTGCATCATTCCCAAGAAGACTCATGGCTGTACTAGCTCAAAAGGGTGCTTCTACTCAATACTGAGCAAAGGGTCTGAATACTTATGACCTAATGTGATATTTCAGTTATTCTTTTTTAATAAATCTGCAAATATTTCTACATTTCTGTTTTTTTCTGTCAAGATGGGGTGCTGAGTGTACATTAATGAGAAATCAAATGAACTTTTTTGATTTTAGCAAATGGCTGCTATGAAACAAAGAGTGAAAAATTTAAAGGCAAGGCAAGTTTATTTGTATAGCACATTTCAACAACAAGGTAATTCAAAGTGCTTCACATAAAACCATTAAAAGCATCAAAACACAAGACAAAAGAAAAGGAGATTTAAAAACAATTAAGAACATTCATTAAAACACAGTGTAAACAGTTTCATAGTAAAATGCAGAAATGCAGGAAATTGATAAATATATTAATTGAATGTGGTTCAATTAAAGGCAGCAGCAAACAGAAAAGTCTTCAATCTTGATTTAAATGAGCTGAGGGTCTCAGCAGACCTGCAGCTTTCTGGGACTTTGTTCCAGATATGTGGAGCAGAAAAACTGAACGCTGCTTCTCCATGTTTAGTTCTGACTCTGGGAACAGAAAGTAGGCCGGTCCCAGACGACCTGAGGGGTCGGGATGGTTCATAAGGTAGCAGCAGATCAGAGATGTATTTTGGCCCTAAACCATTCAGTGCTTTGTAAACCAACAGCAGGATTTTAAAGTCAATTCTTTGTTGGACAGGAAGCCAGTGCAAAGACATCAGAACTGGGGTGATGTGATCCACCCTCCTGGTCTTAGTGAGGACTCGGGCTGCAGCGTTCTGAATCAGCTGCAGCTTTCTGACGGACTTTTTACAGAGACCTGTAAACACACCGTTACAGTAGTCCAGTCTACTGAAGATAAATGCGTGGACAAGTTTTTCCAAATCCTGTTGAGACATAAATCCTCTAATCCTTGATATATTCTTCAGGTGATAGTAGGCTGATTTTGTAATTGTCTTGATATGGCTGTTCAGGTTGAGGTCTGAATCCATAACTACACCTAGATTTCTGGCTTGGTTTGTGGGTTTTAACATCAGTGATTGAAGCTGATCGGTGATTTTCAATTGTTTGTCCTTGGTACCAAAAACAATTACTTCTAGGGGTGTCACGGATCACAAACCTCACGGTTCGGTTCGGATCACGGTTCAGGAGCCACGGTTCGGATCATTTTTCGGATCAACAAAGAAAAGGGGAGGAGACAAATAACTTTGCTTTCCATTTATTAATTAAAGAACTTCAAGAACACTTAAAGCAAAGAACTTTGGGCTATAGTCTTACATGAAAACAAAAATATTGAAGATGTCCAATTTGAAATAAATAAATAAAAATAATACATTCAAGAATTCTGTTTAAGTGCAACATGAGGTATGTTGATATCCTCGTCCTTTCATCAACACTGAAAGAAAGAAACAGCCAGTGAGCTAGCTTCCACTGTTTACACTGAACTGAACTGCTCGGCAACAACTTGGGTCTGTGTTTACTTCCTGTCAGGTTATGCCATTCAAATACACAATAATGTTTACCATTACTGTGACATTATTTTCAAAAAGATGAGAATATCTCCATTGTCTGGGGAGAGGGTCGACCTTTCTGTGGTGACTGGAATATTATTGGGCCTGTCTAGCTTCACTCTGATACTTCTGTCAGCACCTGAACCAGGTGTGTGTCTGTGTGACTCACAGAGGGGGCGTGTCTGCAGCGCCGGACTATGAATCTCCACTCTGCCGTGGTGAAAGCGGTCACGGTCTTTTCCTTCTCATAGAGGTCTGGAACAGCTTCACACTGAAGTGGGTGCGTGAGTGGACTTCGTAGCGTGGCTCAAGCGTTTTAACCAGATTTAGAAATCCTTTGTTTTCTACACCGGAGTGTCCCCGTCGCTGACAGACGGGATGGTGTCTCTTCATGTGTGTGGACATGCCGATGCTTTGCCGTTGTCGTGTGTCTCTCTCTTTAAATAACGCCTACATACCGTAACGCTTTGTCCACCACCCTCATCCGTCATTATACGTTACAGGGAAGACAAAATGTCCCCAAACTTGCGACTTAAATGACGCTGCGGCTTCTGACGTTCCTCCGCTCGCCATGACTTCACCGTTAAATGCTTCTGACCTGCTCCGTTCACGTGAACACACTCCTGCTTTATACCTGTTCACTGACACTGAAAAGGAACAGCAACAGTAGAACTTTATTACACACTATGATGATTACGCTGTAAGAAAAAAAAATAAAAAATACTCCGCGGATCACGGAGTGAGCCGAACCGTGAGGGCTGAGCCGAACGGATCACGGATCACGGATCACGGATCACGGATCGATCCGTGATCCGTGACACCACTAATTACTTCTGTTTTATCTTTGTTTAATTGAAGAAAATTCTGGCACATCCAGTTGTTGATTTGTTCAATGCAGTTACCCAGCCCTTGTATGGGATTATAGTCCCCTGGTGACATAGTTATGTAGATTTGTGTGTCGTCTGCATAATTATGATAACACACTTTGTTGTTTTCCATAATCTGAGCTAGTGGAAGCATGTAGATGTTGAACAGAAGAGGCCCCAGTATTGAACCTTGGGGAACACCACATGTCATTTTAGTCAGCTCTGATGTGTAATCAGCTACAGACACAAAGTATTCTCGGTCCTTCAAGTAGGATTCAAACCAGTTAAGTGCTGTGCCAGAGAGTCCCACCCAGATTTGTAGTCTTTCTAGGAGTATGGCATGGTCGACCGTGTCGAATGCAGCACTGAGATCTAGTAACACTAAGACTGAACTTCTGCCATTGTCTATGTTTAAGTGGATGTCGTTGAAAACCTTAACAAGAGCAGTTTCAGTACTGTGGTGCTGTCGAAAGCCTGACTGGAAAACATCAAAGCAGTTATTTACGGCCAAGAAATTGGTCAGCTGTTGGAAAACCGCTTTTTCAATTATTTTACTTAAAAATGGGAGGTTTGATATTGGCCTATAATTTTTCATTGTTGCGGAGTCTAAACTAGCCTTCTTTAGGACCGGTTTAATAACTGCAGTTTTTAGGGCTTGTGGGAAGACACCTGAGAGAAGGGATGTGTTTACAATTTGTAAAAGATCAGTGGTCATGCAGTTTGAAATATTTTTGAAAAAGTGTGTTGGTAGAATATCCAAGCAGCAGGAGGATGACTTCAGATGTTGTATAATGTCTTCTAGGCTTCTACGGTCGATTGAATGAAATTGTGTCATGATATTTGAATGGATGTTATTCAGAGATGGGGACAACACATATCCTGTGGTTGGTGTGGAGGCACTGACTGCTTGTCTAATTTTCTGAATTTTGTCAGTATAAAAGGAGGCAAATTGATTGCATGCCCAAGTGGATTGGAGCTCAGCAGCTACCGACACTGGAGGGTTTGTTAGCCTGTCGACGGTAGCAAATAAGGCGCGTGTATTGTTCTTGTTTTTGGTTATGATGTCAGAGAAGAATGACTGCCTTGCATTTCTAAGTTCCAAATTATAATTGCGAAGTCTGTCTTTATAGATGTCACAGTGAACCTGGAGATTAGTTTTTCGCCACCTGCGCTCAGCTTTCCGACACTCTCGTTTCACTATTTTGACCAGCGTAGCATTTCTCCAAGGAGATCTTTGCTTACCCGAGACAACCTTCACTTTAGTGGGTGCAATGGCATCAATAATATTTTTAACTTTAAAATTGAAGCCATCTACAAGCTCATTGACTGAGAGGCAAGAGAGGGCTGGTGTGCAGGAGAACTTCTGAATAAATAGTTCACTGGTGTTTTCAGAGATGTAACGCTTTGTCACAACCTTGGTTTGGACATTTGTGTGCAAGGAGATTGCACTCTCAAAGAAAACACAGAAATGATCAGAGAGTGCAACATCAGTCACAGCAACCTTGGAAATGTTTACACCTTTGGTGATGATTAGGTCCAGAGTGTGCCCCCTGTTGTGGGTGGGTCCTGTCACATGCTGAGTCAGATCATAGTTATCAAGGACACCACATAGTTCTATAGACTCTCTGTCCTGGGGATTATCAACATGGATATTAAAATCACCAACAATAACAACACAGTCAAAATCAATACAGATTACAGACAGCAGTTCAGTAAACTCATCAAAGAAGGTTGCACAGTATTTAGGCGGTCTGTAAATGTTTAGGAATAAAGCTTGAGTGGAGTTCAGAGCCACATATTCAAAAGAACTAAAATGACCAAAGGACATCTGCTTGCATTGAAGAGAATCATTAAATAAAATAGCAACTCCACCTCCTTTCTTATGCGCTCTTGTTTCACTCATGAAACTGAAGTTGTGAGGTGTTGATTCAATAAGAACAGCTGCACTGTTATCTTGATTTAACCAAGTTTCAGTTAAAAACAAAATGTCCAGTTTGTGCCGAACAATAAAATCATTGATTAAAAATGTTTTTCCTGACAGAGACCTGACATTTAATAAAGCTAAGTTTAATGTGGTTAAAGCTTTCTTTGCCCAATTTATTTGGACAGGCTGACGAGGAATGTATGCTAAGTTTGATAAGTTTGCATGTTTACTGTTGTTTCTTCGCAGCCTCACCTTTCTTTTTCTATAAACTTGCAGGACAGGAATTGAGACGGCTAGCTGCATACAGGGCCCCGACTTTTCCTGGAGAGAGTCATTGGTGTCATTAGCCTTGTAGCCTGGACCCAGAAGATATCAATTATTTCCTTTATCAGGTCGGGGAGACAGAGGATAGTTGTGGAACCGTCGAGGAGTGGGGAGAGGAGTGTGTTTGGTTCCAGCAATGACCAGCTCTTTCATGTGGTCAGTGAACTCCAGGTGGGGGGAGGATGGGGAGAGTGTGAGAGAGGATTGCAGTCCAAAGTATGGACCTGAAATAGAAGTAGGTGCTGGGGAGCCACGTAAAGACTCCTCGTCTCGGAAGGGTGGGGAAAGTGGGAGATCGTCTAGGAAGGGTGGGGAAAGTGGGAGATCGGAGGCGGTCCCTGATGATGAGGTTGGAGGCTCCTCCTTTTGGCTGTCGTTAGGCGGGGGCATCCTTCCCGTAAGGTCTCCATGGTGATGCTGTGTGGTTATCTCTTGTTTAGACTCCTCTCTGGTCTTGTCCTTGGCAGTAGGGACAGACGGGTGACGCAGGGAGAAAAATAGGTTTGAGGTAAACAGTTTTACCCCTGACTTGTTCAGGCAAACTCCATGCGCTGTAAAAAGATGTCTGCGCTCCCAGAAAAGGTAGAAATTGTTGATAAAATGTACTGAATGGTCAGTACATGCAGTTGACAGCCATTTGTTCAGTGCAAACAGCCTGCTGAATCCTTAATCTCCTCCTCTGACTGGTGGAAGAGGGCCACTGATGAACACCTCAGCCTTGACAGAGCTGACTGTGTTTAACAGATCAATAAAGTCTCGCCTCAGAACTTCAGACTGTTGTTTCACAATATCACAGCTTCCTGTATGCATGATGATGTTTTTCGCTGTGGGATAATCAGCCACGATGCCGAGGATTTTGTCTCTCATGTCAGAGACCATATCTTTCGGAAAGCAGAGTATTTTGGTATTCTTGCTGCACAGTTTTCTGACATCTTTTACAGCATAGTCACCAACAATCAGAGTCTCAGGCTCAGTCATTAGCTTTGCCTGCGGCCTTTTACTCTCACATTGACTCTCAGTTCTTACCCCGCTTTGAGGAGATAGCTGCTTATCCAGGTCATCAGATGGAGATTTCTGATCCTGCGACAATGGAGAAAATCGGTTTTGAAGTTGTAGGCTTGGTTGTTGTGGAGGTGTTTTGCAGGTTTTACTTTTCTCAGCGGTCCTTGGCTTTGGCCGTCTGGGTGCAGGGGTTGAGGAGGAGTTCTGCCTGTGTGGTAATGCAGGCCAGCCAGTCGCATCACAAATCTCAGGGCGCTGGGCTCTGCCTGTTAGTCGTCCTCCCACATATTTTCTCTTCGGCTTTGCACCGAGAGAGTTCCAGGGAGGACTACCATTTGAAGATTCATTATCTGCTCTCTCCTCCTGTTTCTTGGTAGGCCTGGTTGTGCTAGTTAGCTGTGTCTTAGCTTGCGTTTGTCCAGTGTTTTGAGTCCATGGTAAAGTGGTATCATTCCCACACAGTCCATTTACCGCCACGTTTACTTCTAGTCGGTGGATTTTTGTTTCCAAGACTGCAATCTTCTGTAGGAGTTTGTAGTAGTCGTCCGTGGAGAAGGGAGGCATCTTGCTGCTACTTAGCTTTAACTTAGCTGCTAGTTAGCATTAGCTAACAATCCAAATAGCTCGACGACTTTCTGGATTTGTCTTCACTCAAACGTTGAAGAGTGATATATGTGAAAGGGGTCTGAATACTTTCCGTACCCACTGTATGTTTGCAAAAACAAGGAATTTGACTTCTTGAAACATAACCCATATGTAGCAGGAAAGATGACCAAAATTAATTAACACAGACTTTATTTCATGAATAATTATGCAAATCAATGAATACACAAATTAATGTTGTTTTTTATTCTCAAAACTTTGACTGAGATGACACTTGACAGCTACTGAATCCAGTGTACTTCTTCATACTGCTAATGGTTAGTTCTCTAGCTGGGACATCTGATGGAGAAATGGTGGGGAAGATGTTTCCACATGCTTCCTCTGCTACTGAGGTCTAACTGCAGACAGTGGACACTGCTGAGGAGTGCAGTGCACTACATGACAATACAAAATCAAAATGACTTGAGAATATAAACCCTAGGTTCTAGTTAAGCCACACACTACAGAGAATGTGTTGCCCTTATTTAATAGCATGCTGATGATGATTTCACACTGGAGAGATGAAATTACAGGCATGGTCTGACAACAAGCTTACTCTGTATTTCTCTAAGAAAGAGGGAAAGAGGGAGGGGAAAATATCCTAAACTGCAGCGTTGGCTTCATGAAGAAGTTCAGGTAACAGGTGTTGGTAGGCTACTTTGGTTTTTTGCTTCTCATCTACGGTCTTGCCTCCTGCTAGAACTGAACAGTCAGGAGGGTTAGACGAGGAGGTTGATGGAGGCATTGGATTAACTAGCCCCTGGACTCCAGAGATCTGCAGGAAGAGCGACAGAGAATTATGCTGCATGCCAGAAACTATACTACGACATGGCCACAAAAACATATCTTTTTTTGTGTCAGATGGCAAAAATGTAATAAAGGTTACATGCTTTAGTATAAAAAACGCTGTGAAAACAATCAAAAAAACTCCGCTTCACTGTCTCTCTCTTGCTTGCCCTCCCAGCTCTCTTTTTTTTAAATGAGTCAGAAAGCCAACAGCAAACCCAACTTTCAATGTTTCAAAAACAAGAGAAATGCTCTCCCCTAGTCCTAAAAAGGTCATAAATCAAAACTAGAGTACTTCTTTGTTTATGAATGAAGTGATGCACAAGTTGAAGCAGCAGCGCCACTGTTTGTGTTCAACCAATCAACGACGGTCCGCCCTGCAAACCCCACCCCCTAAGTTCTTACGTACTAACTCCGACCAGGACCTTTTTGGGGGTTGAAATATCCCCAGAACTTAATTTAGACCCTGGTACCTGCGGTCAAATGCAATGAGTTCCTTAAAAGGTTCCTAGTCCCAGGGCAAAGGGTTTTTAGTGGCCCCTCTGGATCATTCTGCCCAGGTTTCCTTGACATAAGAGACATATGCCAGCTACCCGCATTCATTTGAATATTGAGATCAGATCATAATGCAGGTGATTGGAAGAAAGCTTATTAGAGCATGTGTAATTTGATTTGGGACACGCTGACAGTGTGATATCAACAGTGGTGACTCACGAGTAGCTGGTGTGCTGCTGTCGTCTTCGGGCGCTCCTCATCTTCTCAAAGCGAGCCTCCATTTCCTCCAGGACCTTCGGGGTATAGCGGACCACCAGCTTGACCGAACCCTGGGCGGCCTTCAGCAGCTCCACGGCCTTCTCATGGTGCTCCCCCTCAACGCTCTGCATGGACACCGACACACAAGCGTCTCAGACCACATGCTATAAGGGTCCAAATGTCTGCTGGACACCATTGCAACCTGGTCACTACAATGGCTCCTTATACTGATTAACACAGTATCCCCACAGAGGAGAACTTAGCTTAGCTGTAGCATACTTCTAGACAGCACAGCTCTCCAAATGTTTGTTAGAAGGCCTGTAAGTTAAAGTTTTGTCCAAAGTGTGTCTTTGGAGTATCCAAGAGAAAACATCTTTTGATGGACATTCAAAATGACCAAAAACAGACCTTTGGTGTGATAAACTGACAATTCTGAAATTATGCTATCATAAATACAGACCTCTATATATGTGGCCCCATTTACACTTGTAGATTATTAACTCTTCCAGTGTCTTGTATATGTGGCGCTGTTTTTTTTTGTCTCTTAAGTTCATTTGGGTGAACTGACCTTCAAATGCTACCTTTGCCCTTTTTCAGGAATCGTCAATACATGTTGACATGGTTGGATATGTTATACAACAAGACACATTTAATTATTATCGCTTATCGCTCTCATGTCCAATTTTATATCCATCCTGGTGGGGTTTATTAGTAAATAGCTTTTTAATTGTCAGTTGTTCTATGTGCAGCTGCCAACAGCACAGAACTAGCAGAACTTGTATTAAAAGAAGAAAGCACATCTTATAATGTTCCCTTTCGTTCCCTACTTTTTCACTAATTATCAACATCTAGAGTAGACCCTCAAGTATTTGGAAGTGAATTTTTATTTGAGTTTATTTGTAAAAGCTGTCATTAAAATAAACGTCTGTTGAACTTGAGTGTGTGTATCTCCTCTCAGTGGGCGTCTAGCTCACAGCAGGCCTGAGCTTCTTACCACTCCGTTGACTGACAGCAGCTGGTCTCCTCTCTTCAGCCCTCCTTGGCGGTCGGCCACACCCCCAGGGATCACTCTGGAGATGTAGATGGGGGAGTTCTGCTCTTTGCCCCCCATGATGTTGAAGCCCAGACCCTCTTCTGTCTTGGGCAGCTCCACGACCCTTGGGTGGGCGTGGCCCTCGCTGGCTGCAAAGGCTGCCACTGTGGCCTGTTTAGGATGATCAGCATTAAAACAGACTATTTCATATAAAAATGGTAAAGAAAGGAGTTTTCGTTCCTTTAATGTCCAGTTACATCACAGACTGTGAAAACACAACGATGTATTTTTGTGTCTGCACAACTACCATCACAAGCAGCACTTTTCTGACCTTCTACTGCCCCTCTGTGTGGTGTTTTGGTGCACAGGGTGGAGAGGGACATGAAAAAACCTTAATATGTCGAAAATAGAAAAAAGTCAGTATTTTAAACCAATAAAAAGCTAAAGATAGGTTCATTCAAATGAGGCAAGGCAAAGTGACTTGTTAGTCAGACAAACGTCTGTTTCTGGCACAAAGTCCCACTTTTAAATACTTGCAGCAAATGCGTAACAATAATGTAATCGTGCTTCAGGGTTAAGTTCACATTTTTCAAGTCTGTCTTAAAACAATAGTCACATGCCCATATGGACATTGAAATAGGTTTCGCCTGCTGTAATGGTTCCTCCTGTTCATACTGGCTATAAACAGATCCCTTCCTAACATGCTTCCAATGGAACAGACAGAAAGTAAATATGACGCTTCAGTAGTTCCACAAATCAAGTGTCAATCTTCTGAAGTTACAGTCTGTTTAGTTCAGAATCCCCTGCATCCACGAGAGGAATCATTACACATTCATGCTTTAAGACAGGGATTCCCAAAGTGTGGTGCGCGCACTCCTGGGGGTGCGCGAGCTGCCTCTAGGGGGTGCGCGAGAGGAAAAGTGTAATGGCGTCTGATGGTGTAATAATATTAAATATAAAAGAAAATGTAATTTTAATTAAAAAAGTGGGATTTTTCACAAAATAACATGTATTGATATAACATGAATTATAAAAATCCCCTTTGTAAGATTTAAAATTAAAAACGTACAATTTAATAAATGCCCTTGAGCTCCTTCCGGCAGTCTTGCCGCCTGCCGCCAGTGTACACACGAGCCAGCCTAGCTTGTGCAGCTAACGTCAGCTAACAGCGAACTTCATGCATTCAGCAACATTCATTTAAATATGCTAAACTGGCTGAAATCGGGGAAACTGTCAGGTGGGACATCTGAAGCTATCATGCTGCTCACACACCGGGCGCGTTTTTTGATTGACGCGCGTCGAGATTACATACAAAGTCTATGCACAGACGCGATGAGACTAAAAATCGCGGCGCGCCAGTCTCATCGCGTCTGTGCATAGACTTTGTATGTAATCTCGACGCGCGTCAATCAAAAAACGTGCCCGGTGTGTGAGCAGCATTAGTCGTAAAAGAGGAGAGGGACAGAGAGAGAGAGAGAGAGAGAGAGAGAGAGAGAGAGAGAGAGAGAGAGAGAGAGAGCGAGAAAGGGAGAGAGGGACAGAGAGAGAGAGAGATAGAGAGAGGAATCAGAGGCGAGGGGAACGGAGACGTGCGTGGGGAGAGACCGGGAGAAATCGAACGGGAGTCAGAGGAAGATGAGACGGAGGAGACCGAAAAGGAGGAAGGGATAGCACAGACAAATCGGGAGCACATCGGCCCATCGCGGACTCAAGGTGGAAAAAGAGGAAACGAGAGAGCATCAGACTGGGAAAACAAGAGGAAATATGATGAAAATGATCTGTGTCTGGGCTTCACTTGGATTGCCAACACAGATTCCCCAAAGCCACAGTGCGTGGTGTGCAGTGAGGTTCTGGCTAACAGCTGTCTGAAGCTCTTATTTACCTCGCCACCTGAACACCAAGCATGCCAGTGCAAGTCAAAAGCCCCTTACATATTTTAATATCGAAATTGGAGGAGTTACAAAACAGCCCAAAACAACTGCAGTCTCATTCATGTGTTGGGTCTATAAATGACGACAGTAGTCGGTCATTAATTGTAAATTAAATGTGATAATCTGCCTCTGAGCCTGTGCGTGTGTGCTCGCCATCCGTATTGCTCTTTAAAAGTGACGCCTTGTGAAACTGAAAGTTATTGAAACTTTGTTGCAGTGTTTCAGGGCGTTTTCACACCCGTAGTTCGTTTGCTTTGTTCTGATTCAGGGATTAATATGATACAATGTTGCAGTTGCCCCTTTGTTCGGTTTGTGTTCACACTGCAACATTTAACAGCGGACTAAATATTGTAAACAAACGCCACGCGCGAGCAAACTGTTCTCTCATTGGTCCGATTTTTATGTGGCTATAAATAGGCTCTGTTGGTTTTTTTTTTTTTTTTTTTATTAAGGGGGGGGGGGGTTTAAGACAACTTAAACAAATGAGCAGTGGCGGCTGGTCAAGAGAGGGCAATGGGGCATTGCCCCAGCATGAGCCACACGGAAAAAAAAAAAAAAAAAATTATAATAATCATAAATTATACAAATTGTCAATATTTGTGTTTTTTAACTATGGAATGTACCCAGTAATGTGTGTACAATATGATATCTGCGCAAAATATATGCTTTTCCTGCTCGTCCTCTCCCCCTGTGTGCTCGTCTGCTCGTGCTCTCTGCCTGTGTGCACGACACTCTGAGAACGCGCAGCGAGGGGGGCTTGATCGTTTTAGCCCCAAAGAGGCGGGTCTATGAAGCCGTTTAGCCAATTGCTGATTCAAGATATAAATGAGAGACATACAATTTAGCCAATCAGCGCCTCAAATAGATTCAGCTGTGGGCAAGAACGATCAAGCCCCGGAGCTGCGCGTTCTCGTCAGGAGAAGTCTCGACAGGAGCCCGCGCCAGCGCGAGCACTCCTCCTCCAAGACCCGTTTGAGAGGAGAACTTTGAGGAGATTCTGCAGCCAAAGAGCTGATATCAGATCAGCCTGACCTCACAATCAGACAGCAGACTACATGCGAAGCTTCACTACTTCGTACAAGTCAGTCAATCAACTTCCTTTCTTCCTAAAAGTACGCTGATTACTTCGACATACCATACGTATCCACAGGCAGGGGCGGACTGGCCATCGGGGATACCGGGGGAATCCCCGGTAGGCCGACGGGACTATATTATATGCTTCACAGAACACGTTCAATTTACTCTAATACCGAAAGTCAATAATCAGTGAAAACTGTATCAACAGTATAAACTGACATTATACTACTCCTCGCGATCCGAGGACGCCACAGCATGGCTGGACACTACGGTGCTTTTAAAAACGTTTCTCCATAACCGCGGTCTGCGCCGTGCGGTCGTGCCGGGCGTCTGTCGGGGCGACGCCGGCGGAGGTGCGAATGGCCGCCGTAGACCGGCGAAATACATGCCGTGTATTGAGTGGGCAGCGCGCCGTGTATTGAGTGGGCCGGTCTGACAGTAACTCCCGGGCCACTTTTTCCCCCTAAATTAACAGTGAAAACTCATCATAGCTTAATTTAACATCAGTATTCATAATTACACTTCATGTTTACTTCTCCTGATCTTTACCTCCTATAACAAGGTCCATAGGACATCTCAATAAATAAACATGTTATATTATATTGTATTATATTATATAAGTGTTATTTACTGCTTTTTTCATGTTGGAATAAATGTTAAATATTTAACTGCCAAGTAATAATGCGTGTTTGATGCTACATTTTTTTTGCATGAAATCATACTGGGATGTTTGCTGAAATTGATAGGATGGCCCTCCCTAGAAAATTTTCCACCAGCCGCCACTGCAAATGAGCATCAAATAGTAACATTTGCTGCTGTTTAAGCAGCAACTCCAGTAAAGCAGTGTGCATGAATGAGTGATTCTTACAGTATCTGTTATCCATGGACGCTTTCTGACAAGTTCCTCCTTCACCTCATTAAATCCCTGCAGCTATCTGAAGGCAGCAGCCTCCAACCATCCACTGTGTTTACCTTCATTAAATCACATCCACATGATAACAGGCTGCTACTGAACAACCACACACACCTCTATGAGAGTACATTTATTAATCACCTATATTCCACTGCACCCAGCACTTTTGCCCTTTGTGCTCCTGGACCAAAATAGCAGGTGAGCTGGGTGACGCCCACTCAGTCCATGAACCACCACTTAGCGCTGGTTGCTGTGCTTGTGCAATTAAAATAGGGCCCAAATGTCTCTTATACAATGTATATTGTGCTTTAGTGCTTTAATCTTTAGTTATTAGTTTGCATACCTTGGCAGTTGCCTGTGCTCGCACCTCCGGTCCTCCAACAATGTCTAGAGTGTCATACAGCTGCTCATAAACCTGAGGGGCAACAGGGCAGAGCAGAGTCACACCAACACACGAGTGTTGTAACGTGAAATACACTGGACAATATTACAGACATGACAAAAAAAAAGCTTTTACAAACCAAGCCATATATTTGAGACCAAGAGGTCTCACTCTCACTACTTTGATATATGAGTCTTCCAGACAAACGTCTCGAGGAGGGAGAGAGTCGAGAGGGGATTCCAATAGTCAGAGAAAGCAGTTAAAGAGATTTTTGTTTCTGAGAGTGAGATGAGCCCCCCCAAATAATTTGGCATTATTGGCTTTAAAAAAAATTTTCATTTTCATTTTTTATTTTGGTGATGTCATTAAATTAAACTATTGTTTCTCACGTGGACAAGTTATTTATAACTCTAACATGCTACATATGTGCGTGCGTTCTGGTTTGTATGTTTTCTCCCCCTTCAAATTACAATCCTGCTCATAATAAAACAAGTAAACAACTCAAAAGTTGACACTGTCAGGTCCATTCTCCATCCATTGTGTGCGGCCCCTTTAAGAATTAGGATTTGGGAGTGACACGGATATGAAAGCTAGTTTATCCGTCTTTCCTTTACAAGCAGGACAATTATGTCTCTCTCTTTATTTGAGAAAAGTTCATATTTGTGTTGTCAAATTTCACTATGACCCTGAAATTCTGTCTCTTGTGTTATCATATACTGAATGCAAGCAAAGCTACAGAGCAAAATCACACTCTTGCTGATTGAACCAATCTATGACCCGTCTGAAACAATGGATATCCGCGGCCCCAAATGGGCCCCAAAAAAAATTGCTGCGCACAAACATGCCGCTCCCCTTGGGGCTAAGCCCTCCCTTTCTCTGAATCCTACAAATGCCCCTGGTTAATGACCTTGAACATGCTTTTAACTGACAACTGAAATGTGAAGTCATTGTGTGGGGGAGTAACCGTGGTGGCTGGATGCAGGCTGACACAATGTTCAATACATCAGGGAGGAAATACTTATTTTTGCCCCAGACTTCCCAGAACTCTTTGCTGTACCTCTCTGATGGCAGCACAGAATTTGCTCTGTAGGACTCTCTGCAGGGCCTGCAGTTTGGGAGGAGGCAGCTCACCGCTCCGCTGCAGCCGGTCCAGCAGCTCAATCACCCTGCACACATCTAACACACACACACACACACACACACACACACACACACACACACACACACACACACACACACACACACACACACACACACACACACACACACACACACACACACACACACACACATTCACACAAGGACGGATTATCAGCAGGGCTAAGCAGGAACCACAGGCCAGTAGGCCACTGTGTGGCAATTATGAATTATATGGGCAATAAAGCACAACAAAAAATACAAGGTTATTCAATTTCCATTATATTTGTCACGTCCAATATCACAATTTGCTCAGAGGGCTTTACATCTGTACAACATACATCCTCTGTCCTTGGACCCTCGCATCCTTTGAGGAGGCTGCTAACCATGTGGCATTCAAGAAACGCGTCTGACAGAATAAGCTCTGCTTCTTTCTGAGCCACCATCATAGAACACTCCTCGTGAGTTTATTGCGTGGTTATTACTCTGGCACGCGACCACACCTATATCTCCTGTCGGCCGCGACATAACCTTGAGGTTATATAGACTCAAGAAATAGGAGTCAAATAAACAGTGTGCTGCTTTACATCAGAACGCAGTTCGCTCCTCCATTCAAACGAACAATGAGGGCGAAGACTCGACCGCACCTCAAACAGGCTTGCTGCGTCCACGCGACGGACTCACCATATTTTAAGGCACGGTGACAACTCGACGTTTCAGACCCAGCCAAGCTCACATCAGTGAAATGATGAGCTGCATATTGTCGGAGGCGCGTGTGATAATACGTCCTCCGTTATTCGATGTACAGATAATAAATGTACAAGCCAAGCATGTTTAATCATAAATGATGCCTTCAATTAAATGGCAGTCCCAATGGATTCCACGTTTACTACAAGAAAGAAACGTGCACGAGTCATATCCCTTTAAAGGCCCTTTTAAACGTTTGACACGTCCAGCGAACTGCGACATGAGGCTTCACTAATGTCCGCCTACCTTATTAGGCGACACATATTCAAATTAGGACAACGCCGTTATTTCCCCATCATTAGCTTCATTTTAGACAAAGTACCGCCTCTACATCCGCGAGGTTAAACAGGTGATGTTACTGAAAACCTGAACGAGGCTCCGTTAATGTTACCTCTCTCCAGGCACAGCGGCTCCGTCAGGGCCGCCATGTCTGCGTCCTTGGCAGGGTGGTAGTAAGAGGACATCATTGTGAGCCCCTCCGCGTCCAGGCCGATAGCCTACTTAACTCTGCTTAGACGAGCAAGGGGTCTGGCTCACAGCGATACGCGGTCCATCTTCTATGATGACATGGTCAGCGGACTGTAGATGAGGAGCCGATACGGACGGTGAGCAGGACAGAGGATCGGGCAGTGTGCAGCCTGACGCACCGCAGCTTGGCTTCAACGCGTGCTCACATAGAACGGCTGGTTTATGTGCTCCTACTGCGCAGACTGAAAACAAAGATGCTGATTCACTCAGTCATTCCTACATACAAATTCCAATATCAGGTCTGTATTCCGAATAGGTGAAATTATTGCAACTATAAACTAAGGAATTATTTCTCACAATAATTTGAGAAACTGTTCCAAACCAGTTTTTAGCCCATCATACTACATGTAACTTTACTTCGTTGCTGACCATTTCTCTTTACATAATGCAGTAGAATGGTTTTACGAAACAATCAAATTACTGGTTTCCATTCACGCAGTATGAAAATCCGACTATATGCTATACATAAATGCTCTATGTGGACCGCATATGTCAAAGCAAGCTACTGCGCCGATGCATCTCCACTATAACAGAATTATCGTGCAACTAAATTGTAAGAAAATGAATTTAAACACGTCAACTCATGATAGATGTCCAGCTGTCTTTTTATACTGCAAGGCGGGGGATGGAATGGTTACATTTAAGGTCTGAAAAAAGAATCATAAGTTAAAGTCACAGGATGTGTTATGAAAGGCATACAAATAGGATGAACTCTGGCTTTAAGCCACATCTTTATTAAAATGACCTTGCAAATCTAACATAGAAACAGCAGACATAATAAAAAGAAAAAACTTTATTCCAGAATGAATAAACAGAACAGCCCTCAATAGTCACACAATACTACATCTCCATCAATTTCACATACATTGAGGGGAAATTTGTCACTTGGTTCCAAATGAGCATACAATCCAACTGTTTTGTGAATCTGGAAATAAAAGACAACACAATCTACCCTTTTAAAAGCAAATGGCGCTTGTGTTTGTTTCTACAGTTCATCCCAAGCCAAGTGGAAAAAGAAAAAAACATCTAGAGTGAATCAAGTAAAAAGTAATCTGGTAACATTTAGTGGCACGGATTAGTCGGACAATGCAGGAAAGCTGCAACTTCTGTGAGACCAAATCAGTTATCGACTGTGCGTGCAAAAGTATTAAGAGGAATATTTCAACAGATTCTTGACAGACAGGAGGAAAGCTAGCTAGAAGCCTGGCGCTGAAGAGGCCCTGACATCATTTCGGCTTCCCGTGTCTTGGTAAAAAGTTAAGGGCATAGTTAAAGTATAGTATGAAACAACTTATTTATGAGTGGGAGTCTGCTGGGTGAGGGGCTGTCTCAGTACTCCTCTCCCCCCGCTCCCTCCATCTTGTAGCCATTTTCACTGGAGCCGTAGCCATCAGCCGATGGCACCGACTGCTGGTCCATCATGCCATCCTGACTGTACTCCTCCATGTGTGGCGGCGCTCCTCCCTCATCCTCATTGGCCATGTCATCTTGGGGGCCCGTGTCATCTCGTAGGGAGCCGTGACGCTCCTCTCTGCGGTCCCCCCTGTCCCTCTCCCCCCGCTCCCTCTTATGTTCCCTGTCTCTGTCCCGGTCTCCCCTGCGCCTCTCTCTGTCCCTGTGGCTGCGTCTGCGGTCCCTGTCTCTGTCCCTGTCCCTACGCTCCTCCATGCCCTCACCCACTTCTCCTTCATTTTCCTCCAGCACCCGCTCACCACCTTCAGGGGCCCCGTCTCCCTGGCTGACCTCCTCCCCATCTAGCCCCTTGCCTCTCTCCCTGTCTCTCTTGCGATCCCTGCTCCTGCTCCTTCTCTTTCGTTCTCGACTCCTCTCCCTACTCCTGCTGTCTCCTCCTGCTGCTGCCGCGACCGCCCCACGGTCCTTCTCCCGCTCTCGACGCCGGCTACCACCACTACCACCACCACCACCACCACCACCGCCGCCACCGCCGCCGCCGCCGCCGACCTCCTCTGCTCCTCCAATCGGTCTCTCTCTCTCTCGCTCCCGGGATCGAGTACGCCGACGGCGTTCGCGGGATCGGGACCTTCGGCGCTCTCCTCTGTCCTTGTCCCGGTCACGCTCTCGGCTGCGCTCCCTCCGCTCTCGGGGTTCCCGATCACTATGAACAGTCAGGACAAAGTGAAGACCGTTATACACAGCAGTATTTTATACCAAATCACATATCTTCCCTGAAAGTACTCACCCCACTATGGGGCGCTCTTCATAACGTGATGCATCATCTCGGCCGGAGTGCTTAATGTTGACATCAGCGCCACCTCTTCTAGTGCCACCCAATCCACCACCTAGTTAAGACAAACAAGCAAAACATAAGATGGAGTCAAGTATGGACCTTTAGACTTAAAAGTCAACACTGGTTGTAACCAGTGTTGACTTTGTTAGACACCGACTTTAGTTTGACTATACACAGCCTGTAGGCTGTGTATAGAAAGACAACAGCACTGTGTCAAAAACAACACATGGCTTCTTTGGTGTTCCTACAGCTAAAAAAAAAACACCAACCTGGATGTCAAATTTGAAGGATTATCAGACACAAAGACAGCTGTTTATAACCTAACGGCAGGAGTTTACAACACATCAATCTCAACACTTGCATAATGCTAAAAATATATCAGCGTTGATCAGTCGTTTTCTCGAGCATCATTAAATCAGTTTCAACTGAGTACCATGTTCAAAAAAAGAAGCGAATGTAGTTTGTTTCCTTGATTCAGGAAAAACGTCCATATGTGTAGTACGGTCGCTACATCAAAAAACAACTGTCCACACTGAGCAGAGTATGTACAATTCACCCGAAGAGTGATAGATTTCTGAAAGAGTGCCTACTACTGTATATGTGAACGTTAAGCTCACAAAACCTTTGCAATTACACAATCAGTGTGTGCCTCCACAATGTGAAACACTTTTTTAAGTGAATAAAGACGTTGTAAAAAATAACAATCCACCCTCCAATTAACACAAGAGCTCGAAATTGAGCTTTTAGTGTGGAATTGCTGTTTCTTGTAAAAGGCGACCCCACCCCCAAGTGTCCCTGTAACAAGCATCTAGCGCTCTCATTGGCTGTAGCTCCCCGACAGGTCAGATATTTAGCCTGCTAGGTGATGCTTCTTTTAACAGCGAGCACAGAGCTAATGCCACGATGCCTCTAGCTTGTCGGGAGGCTCCAAACACTCTGGGCTAAAGTCTTATAGTGTTAACTACACTAGCCGTCTCAGAGGGCCTCTTCCACTTGACGGCGTGTGTGGGACATACTTTTTTGGGTTACAGTGCTGTGAAAAAAAAAAATAAATAAAAAAATAAATAAAAACAAAAAACATACAACAGGCGGTAAATAATATTCATGTGCAAGGTGTTTAACAAAAAAAACAAAACATGAAATTTAATCAAGCCCAGCACAGAGCTCTGAAGTTTGAAATAAAAAGAGGCAGCTGACCCAGCCTGCGAGGATGCCATCCTTTCACAGTGCGTCCACGTTCCACGTCAACCAGAACTCTTCTACCGTCAATCTTCTTCCCATCGGCATGCTTGTAGGCGGCTGGAGAAGAGGAATGGGGAGAGGGAAGACAGAGGTGAGATAGGAATATGACTGCATCAATGTGGCCAAGGAAACAAACAATGCATTATTATACTGACCAGGAGCAGGCGAGGCCGAGATGGCTGCTCTCTGGGCATAAGCCGAAGGATAATGGGAGCAGACTTCCTTCCACCCGATGAGTGATTCATATGTCACACTTTTAACTGCATCATTTGAATACCCAGCTTTCAGTTCTTGTCTACATTAAATAACAGTATATTGTAGCCATCTTAAGTTGTCCTGAGTAGAATCATGCGGCCTTCGTACAATTACTACTTAATCAGCAAGTTTCTCTGCATTTTTTCATAAATGCTCAATCTGTCACACAGGTTCGACTGTGACAAGTTAGCTGACATGGCATCTTAAATCAGCTCATTACACATTCGTAATACTTAACCCAACCTGCTGGGATAGCTGACATTGGAATTCTCTAGAATTAAAATCACAGCTATTATCATAACTGTTATGTATGAATGTACGGTGTATGTACGGTGACAAATATCTGATTTTTCTTATTGTGAAATGTCATTTCTTTGAAAAACACAAAATCCTATCATGGCAGTAAAGCACACTTTTGACCTTAAATATTTTACAAATGCTTGAGAATAAACTGGTGAGGGAAATAAAGTTTACCTTGCACTATTAACAGCAAATATTTTGGTATGGCAGTAATATGTTTTGTTATAGAAGCTGAAACTTCTTACAAGCTTCATGGGCGATCAACATGCGCTTGCATCAGCATGACGTCTAGCATTTGGCATATTTCCAACCTCGTGTACATTCAGACTTTGTCCCACACCTCATTATACCACACAACAGTCTTTTGATCCATCTTGCATAATGACGTGGAGAGATGCAGGTGGCTCATCCTGGCTGCTACACTGGTCTGATGCCGTGATGATCGCTGAGGGCAAAACTTGCGTCCAAGAAGAGGGCCTTACCAAAACCCATCAGTGATAGCATACAGTCCGAGGGCCTTACCAAATCCTCACATACATTCTGAGGGCCTTACCAAACTCCCTCACTCATACTATACAGTCTTACCATAGTCCCTCACACATGGGCCTCATGAAAGTCTCTGCCCCAGTCTTAGAGTCTTACCAACATCCACCAGCACCAGTACACATACCGTCGCAACACCTCTTATCTGGGGCCTTACCAGAACCCCTCCACTTCCTGTCACTTAGGATGACAACATCCTATCCAATGATAGGGCCTTACCAAACCCCCACCAGTCCTACCAAAACTGACCAACTGAAAGAAAATAAGCAAAGACAAAAAAACGGGGCTACCTTCCTTACAGGAGTTGCGTTATTACAACCCCAACCAACTAATGAGAAACAAACTTTTATTTATTTTTTAAACCAAGAAAGTCATGTTCACCGACACACTGGCATGTCTTGGATCTAAAGTGGCCTGAAATATCAAGTCCAGTGTCTAAACGTATTAACTGACATGACATACACTGGAACTTTTCTTTAAAATAACCTTACTATTGTTATGAATTAATATGTAGGGCTACATTAAACTAGTATCTACCTTAAGTGATGTAGTGAATAAATGTATGAATTGCTCATTTATCAGAATTACCAAGAAAATTCCCCTCATCTGCCATTTCTATTAAAGCCAGCTCAGACCTATTTGATTGGACAGTATAATGCACTGACTTCTGTGAGATTTGAACATTTTAAATGGCGTTATGAACGGTATTTAGGGCAGAGTGATATGGAGAAAATGACTATATCTTTTACCATATACCATTTGTGATATTGCGATCTTTGGTGCTTTCACCAAATATTTACACAATGACATTTCTCAGTGATGTAGACATAATTTAAGTGGGTAAAGGCAAATAATGTAACTAGAACAGTCTGTTCAGTTTAGATATCACTTCAGCGTAATGCAGCCTTAAAACCAGGAAAAGACAACACTAGTGCCATATTACGATATCCAAAATCCAAGACAATATCTAATCTCATATCACGTTATCAATATAATACCAATGTATTACACAGCCCTCACATTGTTACGCTAATTAGGCTCTACAACCTGCCAGCCTAACAAATGTTTGTAGAATGAAGTGTTAAATGGCATCAACAGTATGGGTTGATATGCACCGAGTTAATGTCCAGCTTCTGTTATTTACATAACGCCTTATTTAATCTGCACCGATATTTTGCAGAAAAACTTGACTCCATTTCTTTACCGAGTGCCTTCCCTGCTGAGCTTACACGTTACTGAGATGTACTGCTACGCAACCAGAGACAGAACGGCATCACTAAGATTGTGAAAAGCGGCTACATATTCAGTCAATCTGCACAGTGTTAATCATATCGAACTCCACACTGAGTGACAGCTGCTTAACACATTTGGATTTATCCTTGTTCACTGACCTTGTGCCCCCCCACACAGCAAAGCTATTGCGAAGCATGAGCCCTAAGTAACTGAGGTGGCTTTGACAAAGGGCAGAATCATTGGGCAAACTTTAATACACTAGTGGTCAGGGGTGCGTTCAATGGTCAAAGCCTAAAATCCAAGTAGTAGTAATTGCACTGAAAGCTCTTTAAGGCTTGCAAATAAATGACGCTTTACCCATTGAACGTAGCTCCTCTTCCCTATGTAGGCGATGGAGGGTGGAAAAAAATCTTACCCATCATACAAACCCATTATACCAACCATATACTGAGCTGTGGTAGTAGGGTGTAGATGTATCATAACCATCATCATCTGCCAGCCAGCTCTGGCCAATAGCCATCACAGATTGGCGGCTGCAGTGGCAATGAGAACAACACACAGTTAATATACTGTTTAGCCCCACATCCCCCCTCATTTCACCCACTGCTGTGACTACACTTTTGCTGTGATTCAGCAACTCTGGTCTTGAAGAGCCAATCACACTAATATCCCAGAATGGTGTCATTGTGTTAGCTGGCACCATTCACTTGTCTAATAAGACGGTACACCATTACTCGCTGTAGAGGCACAACCGGCTTTAAATATCTCACTAGTGTGGTGTATTTAACTAATCTCCCCATGACCAGGGTTGAAGGCCACCAATAAAAACGTTGACAAACAAGCTACGATCTACAAAAGATGGGTTTCCATGAAATCCCATTCAGTGCTTGGCGACCAGTGTGACCTTGTGCTTACCATCACAGTCCAACCAGGAGAGGTGCTCTTCCACAGAGCTACAATGCCTAACTGTTAAAAGACAATGTGCCCCTTGACAGGCAAAGATGTTCAGGTTCACAGATGAAAGACACAGTTCTACCTCTTGGTCGTCCCACTTTTCCCAGGATGCTACTGAATGAAGTGGTCCCCTCCTCTCCCAGACTATTAGTCAACTGATGACACGCATCAAACACAGACACACACATCACACAACCACCAGACTCTGATTCCAAAATTTAGAAGTACTGAGATATCTTTGATTCCACAAACATCTATTTTGTCATTAGGTAGTAGTCACCTTCCTAAAGTGTCACCCCAGTATCATTACCAGAATACCCACATAGAATAAAATGACAGGGGGGTTCAACTGAAGAACCACCCTGCATGTCTTCATGAACATGTGACCATATATACATTGGTACTCACAGTGCATGTCTCGTTCATGCTCATACTCAATGAATGCATAGCCGCGTGGCTTCCCCGTCCTCTTGTTGTAGACTATGTAAATCTGGAACAAACAGGAATGGAGACATGAGTTGGCTGTGGAATCATCACTACACAAAGACCTGACAATCCACATCAAGTGTGTGCATACATCATGTGTAACACAACTAGGGCTGCACAATTAATCAAATTTTAATCGCGGTCACGATTTTGGCTGCCACGATTAAATGAGCATGATCGTCAGCGATATTGACGTTTAAAATGCGTGCTCTGCTACATATCAAATCAAGCTCTTCCTCAACTAACAGTCAGCCGACCACCAGGGGGAGAACGAGATGGGAGGTGTCATGCGCGCACCCTGCAGACTCCGCTATTAGAGAGACAGACAACAACAGAGAGCAGACGGTCACGGGTGTCGTGTGAAAGCTAAATCAAATATCAGGAGCAGAAGGGGAGGAGCTAGCCCCTCGAAAAGGATCATCATTCGTTGTCTGGAAGTTTTTTGGATTTAGGGCAAGTGATGTTAACCAAGAACAAATCATATGACGGAGTGCGTTCAAGTTGTGTCTGCGCCGCATAGCAATGCAGAGACGTGTACATTAGCTGGAATGTAGCACAACATGGAAGTGAAAGCAGTGCTCTGTTGATTTAATTTTGGGTAAAAAGTGTTGATACTATTTTATTTATATTTTCCTGCTACGAGATGCACTGTGATCAGGACCCGTCTGATGCAAAGAGTTGTACATTAGCCTGAATGTAGCACAACATGGAAGTGGAAGCAGTGTTCTTGTTCATTTAAACGTGGAAGTGCAATAAAAATATGTTGTCCCTAAAATGAATGAATAATCGTGATCGCAATATTGATTAAAATAATCGCGATCATGATTTTCGCCATAATCGTGCAGCCCTAAAAACAACCCAAAGCCACAAACCTATAGCTGAATCAAACTTGTCTTTCCATGTTCAACAGAAATACAAGATATGCTTCCTAAATGGACCAGTCATTGCAGGCCAGTGGTGCTACACTGTACAAGCAGTTACATTTTATATTTCAAACATTTTTTGTGAAATGACTAACAATTTAGAATTTCCAATACACTGACATAGCGCAACAAAAATAGGGTAAAATAAATTAAAAGTACAGTGTACAAAAGTTGGTGCGTCACTGACATCTCTTGATGTGTCAGGTGTCCCCCGAGATATCAGATAAAGTTTTGGCATGACATTGGCACAAATTGTGGTGTCTTAGCCTTTTTTGCGAGCAAACCAAGTAACAAATTCAAATGAATGGATTTCATGGTGTTAGGCTTGCAGGGATACATACTGTCTATAGGATGTCATTTAAACAGAGTTTGTACACAGATCTCGACAAGTGAGAAACAGCTAAACATACCCGTTTGATGGGGCCATAGACTTCAAACTCACGACGAAGCTTGGACTCTGTCGTATCATAGTTCTACAGCAAAGAGAATACCATTAGACATCAACAAAATAATAATTTGCTTAATCTACAGACGTGTTGCAAGGACGCCAAAAACCACACTCACCACTCGTGCAACAAACAATGTCTTGAAGGCATCCCCTTGTGCATTGGGGTCATTATGTGGGTCCCCTGAAATAATGCAAATAGAAAAGCCGGTTAGTTTAAGCCAAGAAACCATATACAGTGAAAAGAGCTCATAATGTATGTCACTGTGAAAACTTACAAAGCTTGAGTTCTGTCTCCACCACTGCTTGTCTCCTCTCGATCTTTTCTCGCCTCTGCAAATGCCAAAGATGAACAGGATATGGTTAATCTGGATCACTCAGTGACGGCTCACTGTGAATAGCAAAGCTCATAAAGACGCTAAGGCTGGCCTTTGATCACTGTCCCAGTCTATGTGCAGCGCCATCAACGACTGCAGAACTGCAGCCCCTTGTGCAAAATGGAGTGTATGCTCGGAAGTCATGATTTCACACACATTTATTGGCTACTTTATTAGTGTGACCGTGGCATTGGCATGAGAGGTTAAAAACGATCCTACATATTATATACATATTCATTTTGGAGAGACACTTGAATAAAGTTAGTTTAAAAAAAGCAATATTTCCCAGTAATATAAAGTAGTTATTAGAGAGGGAATTATTGTGGTTTGACTTCCTAACAATAGCTCTAATGAGCTTATCATACATAATTGAAACTGCTAATACCAACAATATTTTTTATCAATATCAACATTCCTTTATGTACTAATCATTTGAATTGTGTGATTTTATGTAAATAACTATTATAGATGACTATAATGCAGTGGTGGGTCGTCAGGCCTAGCAAGGCTTTCTCTGCTGGCTTAGACAAAATCAGAAAGTTAGCTATTTTATCATTTTTCATAAATACACTACATGTATTCCAATTAGTTTTCCCATTATCTTACGAAAGTAACTGAGGAAGACAGCTACTGTCTTCCTCAGTTGCTCTGCTTCCAGTGCAGCTTGTTTTCTATCCAATCAGATTACACCTCTGTGTCTCTAGGTAAGAAGAGAGGCCCCAGGCCTGCAGACTCATAGTTTAAGTGAATGGGGCCGATATTGTTGATTGTCATAGTGTTCAACCAATCAGATCTTTAGTTTGACATGTTGGGCGTATGCTTTGACATGTCAGAGCCTTCTAGCTGGCCTACAAGTACGTGATTGGTCAGTGGGCTAGCGTGACATGTCGAGCGGTGACAATCCCAATATCGGCTGCATCTGTCGAGCGGACACTTTCAGCCCTCAAACGCATTCAAGAAATACAACTGGGGAGGCTCGACTGTCTTCACTAGCGTCATGAATCGAGAAGGACTTCTTACTGGAACTAAAACACACGGATGTACTGAACAACCGTGAGATTAAACAATTTGTTAACAAAGAAAGGAGGATGCACTTTGTCTTTAAATAGTGAGCTGAGATTGTTTTTACATCTGCAGTAGCTTTAATATGCTTGTTTAAATATTATTATTTGTACAACTTGTTCTTATGAAGATGGATTTTTATGCGATAGGAACTATTGTTACGTCCATTGTTGTCCCCAGTGTCCCCCAGTGTTAAAGTTAAGTTAAAGTGATCGTCTTTGACGATTCATACGTTTTCAAGTGGACTAATTTTCCCTCTCGGTGTCAACAGACGAATAAATCCGTCAGTAACAAAAACTAAGGCTTCGTGTATTTCCTGGAGGGAGTGATCGTAGCGTTACTACTGTGTTAATTCATGTATCTGCACTCTGCAGTTAGTGTATTTGTAGGTGTTGAGCTTCATTTTTACACAAAACTAATAATAACCATAGCTGTGGCGTCATGAGGAGGTTCAACTGTAATAGGACAGTACTGAAGGCCCAAGTATAAAGTGCACAGACCGCTACCGCTATAATGATGATAAAATACATCCGTTGTCCTCCATCTAACAATCTATATCGGCCAATGTAGATCAATTGGTAGCAGTGGCAAAAAAAACGCTATTGGGGCATCTCAAAAAGTTTGTTCCCTGTTCTTTTGTGCTGATTATCACCCGAGTATCAATAAGGTATGGAGTTAACGGGTCTGCGGTCTGTGTTTTAGAATTACGGAGTGAGACATCCATGAAAAATATCAGCGTAAACCTCCTTCTGTGTCTGTGCCTGTCTTTGCATGAGGAGTGGAGTCGTGCTTTAATCTGACACACCGACTCCGGCTCAGTACAGCGTGAGACACATCATGGCGGAGAACTGAAATATCTAACGTGTGGTTACATTTTACTCCAGTAGATGCTGATATCTCTCATTGTCACAAATGCAATAAACCCTCACAAGCATGGGAACAATTTATCAAAACATTTGGCCAACAAGCAGAACATAAATCTGTAGAAACGCAGTTTTGACTGGTTGGTGAGCAGCCGACCATCCTCGTCCACTGCAGGTACGTTAGCGATGCCATACACAGTTTGCTAATAAGATGTCTAATAAATAAAGCTAATCACTTAACTTACTTTTTAGTCGCGAATGTATTTGAAAGATTTCTTAACTTCTTGTATTAATGCTCAAGAAAATCTATTTGTACACAATAATAATAAAGCAATTTGTGTCTCACAATATAATCAAAAATAACTGATAAGAGTCTTGATAAGGAAGCAAACCAATAAGCCGAATCATATGAGTACTAATATTAATAAAATCCTAATTATCCCTGTCGGTGCCTAATAAAGTGGCCACTGAGTGTATATGGCATAGCAAACCTACAATTGATGTCCTATTTTGTTTATAGCACTGGGTACATGCTTGAGGAGCATCTCAAGACAGAAGTATCATCTTCACAGAAGGGGAAGAGTCTTAAAACGTTCCTTGTACTCAGCACACATCAAGGCCCTTCATTGCATGTCTCACCTTTCTCTCCAGCCGCTCATCGCGCGTCTCTGCCCTTGTTGGTGGTGGGGCATCTCTTGGATCCTGATCACAAAATGAAAAAAACATGACAAATGTGGTATTGAGAAAGAATTTGGGCATAATTCAAAGTATACAATTATAGAAGATTAAATATTCACCTCGAAATGCCTGATGAACGGTGCAATGCCACTGTACGGTTGGTTGTGGTGTTTCTCGTGGGGCAGCTTCTCCAGCTGTGGCAGGAAAGGTATCGGGTCCCGCGGTGCGAATAGGGCCAGCAGATTCGGGGGTAAAAACTGCGTCATCTTTCACCTAAATTGACAATATCGTGTAGAATTATTACCATAACAAACATCTGGACACGTTGCAAAATTCTACCAGTAACGTTACTGGTAGAAACGTTACTCATATGTAACTGGTTACATAACGTTACTGGTAGAAACGTTACTGGTAGAAAACGGAAGCTCGCAAGGCAGTCAACTGTTAGCTTCATGTGGCAATTGTTGTCTTCATTCAGACGACTTCCCTAAAAGCACGTGTAATTTGTACATATTAAAATTTGGCCAAACCACATGCTCTGTAAAACGTTACACACCGCGTGAACAGTGTACATACTCTAGAAGTTACACGATAATAGTTTTTACACCGGCTATCATCTCAACAGTGTAGCCTTGAGACTTCAGTAATGCCCCTTGCGTTAGCCAGCAAGCTAACTATGCTAACAAGGAGCCTCGAGCATGGTTCTTACCTTCTCTCCTCCAATGTCTTGACAAAATGTCAGACCATGAACCAGAAGAAGCGTGCGATATATGCAGGTCTCCTGGACCAACTTACTCAAGCAAAAGTCGACAACCAATGAACTAAATGCGGTACGCTCAGGGTGCCAAGGCCGTATGGCGACAATTACTTGAATGTGTGCGAGCTGACTAGCTGCTTGTTTCTGAAAAATAAAATGGCGGGATGCCGTAAATCGACGTCATCTGACGTAAACCTCACCAGGAGCAATTCAATCTACCACACATCACCATCAAAATGCTTCGATGTGGATTTGAACCAAAATTCAAGTGCAGCGCGCTTAATATGATATTCTGTATGCACCATATAGCCTTGGTATTTACGTGAATGAAAAGTAATTTAGCATTAAATGTTTTGTTCTCAATTAAAACTGCTATTCATAACGCTAATGACATTCGACCACGAGATGTCGCACTCGCCCTGCGCACTTCCATTGCATTCATTTAAGTCAGGGGTCCCAAATAGGCGGACCGCGATCAGGATCCGGTGTCCGGACCCAGGACCTAAAGCCGAGAGATAATTGAGAATTATTACATTTTGACGGAGCGCTTCTATTTTAACCGGCGCAGTTACGGCACTTGTTCAGGAGTGTCTGACAAGTTTCTTGACTCGAGTGAGATGTACACACACAGTGACACACGGGGCTGAGGCGAGGAAACAGAATGAAGAGCAGGTAAATTGCGGAAGTCAGAGAAGTTATTTCACATGACGTTCTCCAAAGAGAGAAAAGCAGTCAGAGAGACCAGAATCTCTCACCAAGAATGGACAGACTCTTATGTTAATTCTTCCCACCAACAGTTTAAAACCAGTATGTCTCACATGTTCAGAGACCGTGACGATTATTAAAAGTGGTAATATGATTGCGACTCTACAGACAAAGCACAACTCTTTTTATCAAAATCTCTCATCTGAAATTAATTCACAGAAAATAAACCTAAGAGCCCAATATGATCAGAATCCTAACACATGAATTCACTGACCAATGATGTTAACAGAGAGAATAGAGCTGAAACAAGTGGTTTAATAACCACAGATAAAGTCCATGCACACAAAGTTCTCTTGTTAGAAGATGAGAAAAATATGTCGTGGCTTTTGACTTGTGACATCACTTCACACCTGAATGAACTGAATTTAAAGCTACAGGGCAATTCAGTGGAATTGATTTTTCTAAAATGAAGTACTTCCTTTTTAAAGATGCACATTTTTCAAAAGCTTTCTGTTATATCAGTTCATCTTTAATCCAGCCATTATTTACTTGAAATGAGAAGAACATTTATTTATGTAACTGGATGGATTATAAATAATACATAGAAATGTAAATAAATAAATTTGAAAACTGAGAATAATAATTTAAGTAGTTAAAATATAA
This sequence comes from Lycodopsis pacificus, assembly GCA_028022725.1. NCBI lineage: Eukaryota > Metazoa > Chordata > Actinopteri > Perciformes > Zoarcidae > Lycodopsis > Lycodopsis pacificus. The sequence continues at coordinate 21,613,847 of CM051702.1, forward strand.
TTGATGTGTACTTTCTTTATTTGATTTGACAGTTGTTGACTACACAGACGTTACTACTACTAGACTTCTTGAATATAGATATATATGTATATATATGGCACTAGTTAGATATTATTGTAATGTTCCGGACCTTTGCCCGAGGAGATTTTCTCATTCTGGACCTTTTGGAATTTTAGTTGAATACCTTGACTTAAGTGGTTGCCAGTTCTGTCAAGGATGTATGTTGGAGTAATACGATATTTTTACATTGAGGAAAATGTAAATTTTGGACTATTGTGGCTTTTTAAGTGACAAAAATACTAGAAGTGTCTGTAATATGACAAGGTGGAACACAATAGCATAGTAACTCTTGCTTTTACAGCACCTGGAAGCCTAGAAACAAACTGGTTTCCTGATGTCCCATGTTACTTAAAAAGCATTCGGGTAAAATAGGACAGTCACTCAAAACCCTTTCCCATAAAAAGTAAAGTTTATTTTGAAAAATATTTAGATTTTAAGTCAAACAGTTAATAAAATCACCCTACACCGTTTTTTTGGGTGTTATACCTTTTTTTGCTTTAGCTGCAGTACATATTTTTAGAATCTTCACCCGATCTCGTTATCTCAGACCATTAAAATTAATATTTTGTGTAAAGGACATTTACAACAATGTAATGACATGCTTGGTGATTGGCTGCTAATATTGAAGAGCCCTTGATGCAAAACCCAACCTTATCCGTCCCATTTTTAACTGAAGTCCCAAATGACCTAACTTCCCCCCAGAGCGGCATGCAGGGCCCTCTTGTGCCTTGAGAAGCAGGGTAGTACCGTGAGAGTCATGCTCTTTGACCTCAATACCATTCAGACATGCTTCCTAAAGGAAAAGCTTTTGGCAATGAACTTCCCCGACACTGGATCCTGAATCATGAACCAAGTCAATGGCCGGCCAGGCGGCCACAGAGTAGATGAAAGAAGTAACCTCAGTAAATGGTACTGCACCCTGCACGCTTTAATCTCGCACTTCCGCATAAATTCCTCATTCCACCTTTAAGAGTTTTATGATGACTCCTTCATTGTTGGATGCATGCTAAAGGACAACAAGGAGTACAGATGATCGATAGTTACTTGGTGCAACCGCAATCACCTAAAGCTCAAGTTCAGCAAGACTAAAAGCTGGTGGTGGACTAGCAGAAAAACAAGAGGCCACAGGTTATCACCGAGGAGTAAATGCAACGTTACGCTCGTACAAGGCTACCTTGGGGTCTAGATTAATAAAAAAATAAAAAATAGATTGGACACCCCCCCTCTTCAGGAAGGGGCAGAGCAAAGTGTTCTTCCTGAGGAGTGTTTGCAACAGCTTCCTAAAATTCTTCCACAGAATTGTAGTAGTCAGCCCCTTCCTTTGCTGGGGTGGTGGCATCAAAGCTCGTAAAGAAGGTGTGTCTGGACAATCTGGAGGCAGTGGTGGAGAGGATGACTGCTCCGGTCAGGGCGAGCCACAGTGGATCTACCGATCAGGTATGGAAATCTGATTTTATCATCCGCATATTTGATTTGATAGGTTTTATGCCGGATGCTCTTCATGAAGCAACCAACCCATTCACAGCGTTCGGAGGGGGGGGGGTGCATGTTTCTGTGGTGAGCGTAAACCGGAAAACCCACGCCAACGCGAGACCTTGTTGCTGTGAAGCGACAGTGCTATCCACTGCACGCCCAGCAGAGAAGGATGAAGGACAAGACCAGAACATACTGGACAACCCTCTCAACTCCTCTACAGCCAGCTGTGGCAGATGGGCAGCTCATTCAGACACCAGATCATCCCACTCAAGTGCTAACACAGCACTCATTTGTGTCCACGGCCACCAGAGTGAACACTAGTCACAGACTATGCCAATCCCTTTGACTTTACCCCCAGCACGACACTGCATCAGTGTAAGCACAACACTGGTCATGGGTACTGTGTGTACTGCTTGACCTAACATTTTGAGTTTAATTGCTCTTATATAGTTTATATTTTCATTCATATTTTATATACTTCTTTTTTTAATACTTGTTTCGATTTATCTGTACTTATTTCTGTTATGTGCTGTTGCAACACCTGACATTCGCCTCTGGAGATCAATAAAGGCTCATCTCATCTTAGTCTATATGACGTTATGTTTAGTGTCAGCATTCTATACCAATGTTTGGGATTTACCAAGAAGTTTCATCCATGAAGTTCTCTAGAATATGGAATGCAAGTACAGACAACAGACTAAATGAATATGGTCATTCTATTGCAAACTGGATTTCAAGCAACATTTATATTTTGTTGGGCAAGTCATTGTATAAAGAGATTTAGCAACTTTCTCAACCTCAGTATCACATGCACACAAAACAGACAGCAGAACCAAAGAGCGTCAACAGAGAGGCTATATGAACCATCCTACTGTCGGCACAGAGATGGGAGGGAGGGGAAACGTGGTGTAGTGTTCTTACACTATTGTACAACATCTTTTGGTGTGTGCTAGAGGGTGTTACATCTGCCCTCGGCTTGGATTTTGATACACATAGTGATGGGGTAGACAAAGTAGCAAGATTCAGCTAGCTAATTCAATGCTATTGAAAAAAATAGCTCAGCAGTCAGTGCCGTCCATGACGAATCTTCTTATGGACACAGTCAACAAAATCTAAAAGGCAGTATTTATTGCAGGGTTGGTGTACTGGACTGTATTAGATCACACAGCTGTGCATGACAGCATCCACGTCCTGGACATGAATACATAATACATTTTCTATGGGAGACATATTTACAGTGAGATCATAGAGATAAGGGGAGAGGCTTCCAGAAGATCACTTTAAAGCATAGACAAGGTGGGCTATGAAAACGATAAAAAAAAAACAATAGATAAAAACAATCAGTGGATTGCCCAGGACTTGAGCAGAAGGCGGTGGGAGGACATGTTTTAAGTATCAGAAAGAGGAATGCAGCTCCCTGTCATCCCTCTCTTCCTCATCCATTCTGCGTCCATGTTTCCGGAAGTATTTGTAGCGCTGGACGTACAGCTTGACGAGGTTGCTGACTTTGACCGGGTTGATTTCTCCAGTGCGGCTGTGGCAGATCTGAGACATTGACACAGAGTGATTTATTAGCCTGTTTCAATCCAAAAGACATGCGTTCATACCTGTATTTTGTTGACGTATTTTAATTGTGGGAATAGATACTTTCCTGTTGCTTTATCAGTCAGCTTGACTTGTTGTTTGTAAGCATTACTCAAACTCCATGTAGTGACCTAACCCTAAGACCTAAGATGTGCATTGAGGTACACTCACTGATCTAACTAACCAGTGTGTTGCTATGTCCCATGATGTGTGTGCTGAGGCTGACCTTATGCACTGCTTTCCTGAGGATGTCTTTGTAGTCGTCCTTGTTGATGTCTTTGCGCTGATAGTAAGGTTTGATGGCGAGCTTCACCTCCTCCACGGCCCGCTCCTGGGTGTGCAGCTTCTTCAGGTACTGGGCAATTCAGGTAAGAGAAATGTTAAATTGATGGAATAACAATAATAAGACATTTTTTCTTTATCATGCTTTTACAAACACAGTTAACCCTCTGAACCTCTGAACCGAAAAGTACGTTTTCTTTAATCATGTGTGACAAACGATTTCCCGAGAAAAAGCAGCCAAAGAGAAGCTTCAAATTATGATATTTCATAAAAATCGTTACATTAAATTGTGTGCTCCTCCGTGCAACTAGGAAGCCAAGATTGACAGAAATTCTGTGAAAGGGGACAGGAGAGACCAAGTAGAGGTTGTAAAATGTTGGATATATAGATTCCATTGTTCTCCAATTTATATAAAACTAATTATCAAAGAAATTCAACTTGCGTGAATCGTGTAGATCCGTAGAGTTTTTTTTTGGCGGGGGGGGTCTCAACTGGCCAGCCAGTGTTTCTCAGATTAGAGTGAGACAAGTAGAAAAGGTGATGTAGTGATCTTCACAATAAAACATCTTTCATGCGACGTGTGGAGTCTTGGCCAGTCAGCGTTAAGATGTCTACAGCGTCTTCATGGAAAGCTAGTCAGCTTGATATCACGTTAGTGGATTGTGTATCGGCGTTAAAGTTTAAGTTACGTTATGTACCGTTCAGACTTCCTGGGTTAAGGACAACGTCCACTGCATGCGAAACTTTGTGGACTGTTAACGTTCGTCATTATCGCATTACTCTTGCCATCTTTGTTTTTTTATGACTAAAACTTTTGAAAATGAGACCTCAGTCTCAATGGATTTTCTCTAAATAAAGGTTAATAATAATAATATTCATTGAAAAAAAATAAAAAAGCTAACTAGCCAGCTGTTAACTAGAGCTGAAATACTGATTAATAACTGAATAAGAAATTCGTTTTTTGCTTAAAGTAAATATTGTCACTTCACTTTATTCTCAGAGTACACCAGAATGCTACATTTTAAAGCTTGACATTTTACCCATGGTAATACCTAGGCTGTGTAAAAATGTGCATTCATAATTCAAACTAAAGCTTGTTTATGTTGATATACAGTTATCAGTTATTTCACCATTATTTACTTTCCTAAAGTCTCCAAAACCACACTTTGCATTTAACGCATGGACGTAGGTACCTGACTCGCTGTTACGCAGTTACTTCCACGTTCTGCCTCTAAATCTAACCCCTGAAGCTGTATAAATCGTTATTTTTGAAATTTCATTGGCTATACGAAGCGTCAGTTATTAGAACGATCGGTTGCAATTGGCACGAGCTTTACACGAAAGAAGAGGGGCAGGCACTTTCCTTCAACGCGGACTTTCAATCGAAACGTCAGACTGCAGCCGCCATTTTGAGACACAGAGCGTCAATGTTTACATGTGAACTGAAGTTACGTTCGAAAACACATAGAGAGTTAGGCATATCTGCCGGCTAATTTGAAATGATGCAACAGCAGTCCGTGGGTATTTATGGACGTAATAATGTGTTTTGGACTAAATATTTTACTGGCTTGGATCGTTTGGACCTTTGGCAATGTAACAAGACCGTTTTTATTACCGTTAATATTATCGAAGGGTGGATTTTTATGAAGCTTCATCGGTGAGTTGCCTCGATTTTGTAACTGCTTGTTTGTTGGTTGGCAGTCTGACAGAGGCGTTGAGAGTACCTGCTGTTGTGATTGTATCTTGAAATGGTTTGCATAAATCGAATCACAAGAATCTTAGCTTTCCAAAGACATGTCGCACCAGTATCTACCTATAAATAGCAGTTGTGTACATGACACAGTTGTACAGTTAACACTCCGACGTAATGTTAACAGGATAACAGAGAGCAAACTACCCTGATCTATGCATGAACCTGAACTGACCTTATCAGGGTCTTTGCTCTCATTGTCCCATCCAGTGTCACCAGAGCTCCCAGTAAGTCCTGACAGCCCCACGGGCATGATGAAGGGCGGGGTCTGTGCACATCCACCACCTATGGAGGGGTGCAGGAGAGAGGGAGGGGTTTTGGTGCAGCCAACCAATGGAAGAGAGCTGTGGAGGATGAACTGGGCTGGGCTCAGACCGGGAGGCGGAGGGAGAGAGGGAGGGGGAGGGATCTGTGAGGAGGAGGCTGAGGAGGGAGGAGCCAGCTGCTGGGACTGGCTCTGATTGGCCTGTGAGAGAATCTGCATGAGAGACATGAGACAAAGTAAAGGCACAGTCAGACCAGATTTCATCCCCATTCATCACCCGCCTCCTTCAATAGGACTGAGCTCTGACAAACAAAATTTTGTTTCTTTTATTTCTGTCTCTCTGGATACAGATTTGGTCACTGTGATGGCATTGCAGTCGTGTAAGATGCAGTCAGTAAGGGGGCATTAGCCTCCCACTGTCCGCCATCACGAAACTTTAGCGGTCAAAACAGCTGAGTTTGAAGATGGGTGTGGTCCGAGCAAGGGAGCTAGAAGTAAGGGGGTAGGAAGTGGGGAAAGGGCGTTTGCTGAATTCTGAATATTACAAAAAAATGTATTGAGCGAGATAATCAGCAACTCACCAAAACAAGTGAGTCTTTCATCAGAATCCGTCCCTATTGCATACACCATTTAAACACCTAGCATTTAAGCAGTTGCCTTTACCTTTCTTTTAACAATGTAAAATAAAAGACATTATTTTCTATTACCCTTAAAGTCTATATTTAAATATATTATATTTTAAAAATCATTTCAAATGAAGACTGAGCAGTGTCTCTGACCTGGCTGGTTGCTTGAATGAACTCTTGTGCTTTGGCTCTGCTGGCGATATTGGCCTCCTCCATTTTGAAGAGCAGAGCGGTCACTGAAAGGAAGAATGATGAAGACTATTTTTTTCAGAACATGAATTGATAAACATAACATACATAACAAGGCAACATGTAATATGTTATTTATCTCTATGAGCCAATCAACTCCGAATACAAAACGTTCCTGCTTTATTTTTCACAAGCATTGCATGCATAGCATTGTAGCAAAGGTGGCTATTTATTACTTTTTTCATTGCAATATTTCCAAAATACTTTAAACCAGTTTAAACAAAAAGATGATATAAAAGAGGAGTCATGAAGTCATATATTGAGAGTGTGCAGGCCTCGGGCCTCTCTTCTTACCCAGAGACACAGAGGTGAGATCTGAAAAGCTCTACTTAAAACAAGCTGCACTGGAAGAATAGAATAGAATGTATACTATCTTTATCCCTTTAAGGGGGAAATTTTTCTCTGCATTTGACCCATCCCTGTATATAGGGAGCAGTGGGCTGCCAATGACAGGCGCCCGGGGAGCCGTTAGGGGTTCAGTGTATTGCTCAGGTACACTTCGAGACTTGACACGTCCCAGCCGGGGATCGAACTGTGGACCTTCCGGTTCCCAGACGACCTCTTAACCCAGTGCGCCACGGTCACCCCCAACCAGAGCAACTGAGGAAGACAGTAGCTGTGCAATGAGAAAATAAGATAATGGGAAAAATAATTTTATAAATTATAATACATGTAGTGTATTTAAGAAAAATTATTAAATTATAGAATAGATATAGCTTTGTGCTTCCTGACGGCCCACCACCGCTCATGCTGCGTTTGCAAACAAATGCAAAGCTAATTTTCTCCTGCATTACTTACGGCAGTGGTTCTCAAACTGTGGGGCGCGCCCCTCTAGTGGTGCACAGTGGTATTACAGGTGGGGCGCAGGGGGAAATGCAGAATTATTTTTTGTTTTTATTTTTTTTATAGTAATTAATAAATACATGGCGAAATGTATGGAAGCCCGTTTCCGCTACTGTGAGGAAAAAAAGGGACAGAAAGGGTTGACGAAATAACTGCGTAATGATGCAGATTTGTAAAAAGTCTGAATTCATGTTTAGATAGTTCTCTCCGCAAGACGACAAACAAATCACTTTTAAAATACTTGTTTTCTCAATGGAGCTTGGATCGATCGGTGCTATGCTAAGCTAACATTGTAGCACCTAGGGTTGTCACGATACCAAAATTATGACTTCGATACGATACCTGCCATAAGTATCACGATACTGGTATATTTATCTATACTAGTAATAAATAAAACATCTGTACGGTTCTCTTTTTTTTGACCAGCTTGTTCCTGCCCAGCTTTCTGAGCACTTAACAAATGGCATTAATATTAGTATTAGCCTACAGCAAGATATTAATGAAAACTACATGGTGCCATGATTGCTGCTGACTCTGCTGCCATCTGTCTGACTGTCTGTGGGAGTGGGGGGGGGGGGGGGGGGGAAACAATGCTTAATTTACTGCATAGTGAGTTTGATATTTTCACTTCATATTTTATCTTAATTCATGGAATAATTATTTTTCCTTAACTAAAAATAAAAATAATTAGCTGAAGATCCTCCCTCAGGCTCCACCAGCATGGAGCCATTTTGCATCAATTGTGTTTCATTTAGTGCACGTTTGTGCATTGTGACCTCATGATCATATAGGCTTGTTGTCAAACTAGGCCAAGGCTCCTCGTGTTAGCTGTCTATGGATGAGCTTGGGGGTGTTCATGTTTATAATCACATTTGTTTACCCTTCGTTCTTTGACCTCTTTAAAAAGTTGGGGTGTCTGTCTGAAAGGTGTTTTGCCGTGTTAGACGTGTTGCCTCACTTGGTCTGAAACACGTTTCACAGACGGGTCTCTGTAGGTCAGTGGGCTTTCCTTCACTGTCTGCAATATAGCCAAAGTACTTCTGGCATCTTGTTTTCCAACAAGCCGAGGACGGTCGGTAAAAGCTCCTGCATGTCTCTCCTGTGATCACTCGCTGTGAGTGAGCGCTGCCTGTTGCTGTGTGAGCGCTGGGCAGCCCCGCCCCCTTGCAGTCAATGCCTGCAGGCAGCATGACAGGGAGCGGAGCAGCTAGTGCGCTCTGATCGCGCTATTTTAATAAAGTATCGACACTAAAAATATGCAAAATCGTATCGTTTTTAAAACGTACAGGTACCTTTTTAGTATCGATACACCATGCAACCCTAGTAGCAGCTCCATCAACACTCAAAATAACATCATCTCGGCGTAAAAACGTCGGCGTCTTTTTCATTGTTAGTACCATATGGTTTACACACATATTTATACACAGTTTGGTCTCTACTAATATGAGGTATCGTAGAGCTCTGGGTGAACAGACGGATACAGTATTTGTTTGCCGATTCAACAACAGCAGGACGTCAGTGATGAAGGAGGAACATCTCAACGCTGAACAAAATAATACACTTCAGGAATCAATTCGCTTCCAGGTTTATCCATTATTTTCCCACTCAAAACCCATTGTCAATATAAACACAACTGATGAGGCCCCTATTTAGTAGCTGTGGGGTATAGACCAGGTGAAATTGATATTCACTTTTTCATAAAAGCTTGAATCGTGCTATCCTTGTACAGCTTCGGGTCCATCACAAAAATGCATCATGGTGGCCATTTCACTTTCTGTATTTTAAATATACCAAATATGATAACAGATAAAAGGGGATGTCTACCCTATGTTTTGGTGGTCAAGTATTACTGTATGATACATTCAGGTATGTTGTTAAGACCAATGTCTGAGAACCTAAGCTTGATTTCATGATATCATGTCTGTCGCATGCATCATGTCGTGTAATGTTTTTAAAGCTTAATCCTTTTGTTCATTGACCCTGACAATACAGTTACAATAAAGAGATCCCGGATCAAGCTGCACTTGACGGGCAGACATCAGGACAGAGAGCAGGACTCTGGTGGACCAGAGGAGGACTCTGTGTTCACATCCTAATGCTTCCAATGTTTCCAGCATGTTGAATTGTTAATGTGAAGATGTCGGCCATATTATCTGCCCAGAGAATTGTTTTTGTTGCTACAGTTTACATTCCTTGTGATGCAAATCCCAAAAATGCAGCACAGGAATGTAAAACTGTTTTGGTTGTGTCTGTCGTGCGTTTATTGTGTTGTAAATGGGCTACAACTGAATTTTGTTGTGCATCCCTGTGTTGCATAATGACAATAAATGATCCTTGAATCCTTGAGTGGAACAATATTCAAAAGGACGTAAACATGTCAGAAACAGGTTTTTTGAACGGTTGTGGTTGAGCCTATTCTTCATGGTCTCCTCCACATACAGAGCTGTGCACGGAGGTGGTTTTTTGCATTTACGATGTACCTGGCAGCAGGATCAGAGTGGCAGAGGTGTCTTTATAGGAAGGCACCTGTCTTCGTCCTACTGCCAAACTCATCATGCTGCAAGAAATGCCATCAAAGGCTGAGGACAACCCCTCATCATAGCACAGGGATTTTCATTGGATTCTAATGTACACACATAAGGGGGCGGCTGTATTAAAAAATAAATTTAAAAAACAGTTTCTGCCGTTATTTGGGCCGTTCCACATCAACACTAGCAGTTGCAGTAATGGACTGAGCCATCTTGAGCCTGATCAGTAAGACAGGATGGGTCCTATTGATCCACAGTAACAGATTGAGGACTAGAGGTGCTTGTCTTGTGGACATGTGTTTGCGTACATGAACATATACCCTTCCACATGTTCACTTTACATGTTCCGTTGGAGGATTAAAGTCTGGAGAGTTTTCCTGCACATTATATGATATTGAGTATATGATGCGCAGTACATATTATGGCAGAAAGTTAAATGGCTCCATGTTTAAAAACGTTCACGGTACATCAAGTTTCATGCTTTTATGAAAAAGCGATAATTTTCAGGTTTATAGAACACTTCTAACATCTTTATATTGACAATGGGGTATAAATATAAAGCTGGTAGAGAATACATTTCTGAGGAAAGTTTTTTGAGTTTTGTACTATTTTTTGCCTCTGCTGCTTACAAAGCTATTTACAACTAACAGAATCCAATGCAAATTTCTAAACATTGGATCAGAGTTAAGTTTGTTCTGATAAGAAATGTTATTCATGTAATGTATCATTTTGAAGCTTTATGTGATGTGTAGGCACATCAGTTCAATATGAAGTTAGTTAGCATTTGCCTTATTATAGTGTCAGAGGTCAAAGATCAAGTTCTGTTCTCCTCAGTGTCATGAAAATGTGACTGAGCCTTACGATTATGTATGGCTTCATGATATTCTGTGTAGGATTTCCAACACTAGGGACATAGACCGTTAAAAAAAACCTATGAGACATGATCCCTCCAATTCCCTGGTTCGGACTCTAACCCTTTGTATGCCCCTTCAAGGTGTGACTATTTGGTAATAACATGGCAGACTGTACATCTATGGAGGGTACTCACACGCTAGGACTCCTCCAGTTGTGCAGTCCACCCCTGTCTGCAGACTCCAGGGAAGGGCAGGCGCTGCTGGAGGGGGGGGGGGAGGAGGCTTACTAGCAGACGAGGAGGACACAGAGGAGGAGGACGGGTCTGACGAAGACAGAGGCAGAGAAAGGGAAGTGAAACCGCAGCCTGCCGAAGAGGACGAGCATGGAGGTGAGGCCAGGGATTTGGGAGCATCATCTGGAAGAGGGGGCTTGGCAGTGGGTGTAGACAAGGCAATGCTGAGGCCAGCTCCCTGGGGGGTGGACAGGCTGGACGGACTGGATGCTGGGAGCGTGGGGCTGGTCTGGGTTGGACAGTCCTCAGCTAGGAAAGAAGGGTCTGGAGTCTTACAGCTGCTGTCCACAGTCTGAGAGTCCGGCGAAGACTCCCTGGTGTCCCGCAAAGGAGCCATGGAGGGTGGAGGCGTGTGGGGGGGCGAGGAGGAGGGTGGGAGCACACTGGTAGAGGAAGAAGAGGAGGCAGAGGAAGAGGAGGAAGAACAGGGTAAAGGGCCAGCTTGGCTAGTATGCGGACTGACTGACTTGCTCCCATCTCCGATGGCAGACTGAACATCTAAGGAGGCTCCCCCCCAGCCCTCAGACTGGGCTTTTGTTTGGCTGTCTTCTCCAGCCGTCAGTCCGACAGCTCCACCTTTTTCTCTTGACTTTTTGGCCAGGCGACGGCGGCGCTTGGTTGCCAGAGATGATGACGGGGAGGAGGCGGAGGAGGAGGTGGATGTGATGGAGCTTGGTTTTGTTTTCTTGGATTTCAGTCCTGCAGGACTGGTTATGGAGGATGGTGGCGCAACACGGCTGCTTCGCTTCCCCATACTGGCCAGATCTTTACTACGGTTGCCCAGTGACAGCGGCTCTGAGCAAGGTTTGAGGAACGGAGACCTGCTCTCATTGTCTCTGCAGAAGACTACTGCAATCGAGCCACCCACCACAGAGCCCCCAGCACCCCCTCCTGTACCCCCTGGCCCTAATAGGTCCATGCCCAGCTTTCCAGAGCCAACTGAAGTCCCTGTGGTGCTGCTCACGCCCTCACGCACCAGCACAGACACTTTCGACTGAAGCTTGCCTTTCCGACTGCCGCCGCTCTCTTTCTTGGATTTGCCAGAGTGACCCAAATCCTTTCTGCTTCCTTTGTTCCGGTCTTTGTCCTTTCCCATCTTCCTGGCTCGCTTTGCTGAGGGGAGGCCCGATGAGGCGGCAGCAGAGCCCGAGGTGACTGTCAGTGAGGAGAGACATTTGCCTTTAGAGGAGGAGGATTGGTCAATTTTCTTTAATGCGTGAGATTTCTTTTTCGGGTGATGTCTTCCAGTCTTGGGAGTAGTTTTAGTTTTGGGGCTGGGGACTAGTGGTTCTGGAGGCAGGGCAGCAGGGGGTGTATCCTCAAGGGATGGGTAGTCTGAGTCTAAAGCCTCACCATCCAAAGACAACACGTCAATCTCCAGTTTGTCTGAATAGCGGTCTGACTCGTAGCTGTGATACCGTGGTGGTGAGATAGACTGTGATTGGCTGTGACAACTTCCCCGGTCATCCATTTCTCCAGCGGAGTGCCATTTTCTCTTCTTCTTCCTCTTATGGGGCTTGTCAGAGTCCTGTGTGGGCCGACAGGGAGAGGTCGGGGTGAGTCTTGGGGAGCCGGGTACGGTAGTGGTGGTTGTGGTGGTGGTGACTGTGATAGTTCTCTTAATTGCAAATAGGTCAGACCCATTGAGATCTTGGATAGATGGCGGGACAACAGGACGGCCGTCCCGACGGCGTTCCCTCTCACGCTGCCTGTCTCTATCGCCTTCTCTCTTTTCACTGCTTTCTTTGGACCTCTTTGAAATGCCCCGCTCTCTGCTGCTTGAATGTTGTCTTCCCTTCCTTTCCTTCTCCTCCTTTCTGGAGCTAGAGTCTCGATCTCTTTCATCTCTTCTATGGCTACTCGTCCGATTTTGCTCTCTATCCCTGTCTCTCTCTCTTCCTCTGTCGCTCTCCTTCTCCCTTTCCTTCTCTCTGGGTCTTTCTTCAGGTAGGCTTGAAAAAGGCTGTCTGGTGTGGCCCCCTCTTCCTGAAGAGTTGCAGGATCTTGAGGCCTCTGGGCTGCTGTGATGTCTTTTCTTCCTCTTCCGGCTACTACTCCTGCTGCTCCTCCTTCCTTTAACTTCCTTCCCGGTCTTGTGCCCTCGCTCCTTTTCTTTGCTCCTCTCCCGACCTCCCTCGTTGTCCTTTCTACTCTTTTTTTTTCTCTCCTCCTTCTCCCCAGCCTTTCTATCCTTGCTTTTCTGTCGATCGGAGTCCTTGGAACTCTTGGAGGACTTGCTGCGGTTCTTGGTGCCTTGTTCTATCGGAGGTGTGAGAGGGGAAGAGGGTGTAGAAGCTGGAGGATGGGAGGGAGGTGGTGGCTGAGGAGAGAGAGGAGAGGAAGCAGGAAAGGAGAGATATCTTTCCTTCCGCCTGCTGACCAACTTCCTTCTCAGATCCTCCACTCCTACAACAGGCTCATCCTCAGGCTCCCTGTCCACCTCCCAGTTGCTCTCTGTGCGCACAGACACAAGGCCATCCCCGTCCAGCACCCGGAGGATGCGTTCTGGCTTTGATCCAAAGAAGGAAACGCTGGGAGAATTTATGGGTAGGGTTTCTCCAGCTGGTCTCTTATTGCCTCCATCTCTGTCAGCAGCACCAACAATCTCCCCTTCTTCTATCTCAGAGTGATCAGAGTCAGCACACCTCTGCTCCCTGGCTCTGGCAGAGCTACATTCTACTCTCCGTCTCAGAGGGAGCTGGGTGGACAGAGAGGGGCTGGGCAGGTCAGTCAAGGCCTCAGTGGAATCTGGAGGTTCTTCCTCCTTCTCCTCATCATCTCCTCTCTCAGCATTTCTCTTCACCCCCCTCACTTTGCCACTTCCATCATCATCATCATCATCTGATGCTGGGGAACCAGTGGGGTCGAAGGGGTCATACTTCTCCCCTTCCTCACCCTTCACTCCCTCAGTAGGATGGAAAGGATCATACATCTCCCTTTTCCTGCTTGCTTCTTCACAATCAACACGTGGCTGCACTGAATTGTGAGGGAAGAGATTTGAGGAGATGGTGTTGGGTGCAAGTGTGGAGAAAGACTGCGTTGCTAGAGAGGCAGAAGTGGAGGACACCCTGGCCACCTCTGTCCCCTGGGTCAGACCTTTTACATGGTTCTGATAAACTGAGGAGTTGCCGCAGACAGAGGAGGATGTAGACAGGGGTGAAGACGGATCGGATGACGGCGATGACGGAGACAAAGACGGCGAGCAGGGAGGAGGGCTCCTGGCAGTCTCTCTAACTCCACTTGGGGAAGAGGAGGCAGCAGGCCTCCGTTTGAAGCCTGATGCTGGAGTCAATTCCATGGGCCAGGAAAACTAGGGAAGCAGGAGTCAGACAGTGGGTCCTGGAGGATGGTCGCCACGCTGGAAAGATGGAATCCAGGAATAAACCTATTAGAAAGGACAGGACACATGCAGTCTTTATCTTACCATGACAATCTACTGGAAATGTTGAGAACACAGTGGCAAAAGCAGCCTGTGGTCTTTGTGATCACATTAAAGGTGCGAGAATGATTTTGCTGGGATATAGCTGGTTAATTTGGATAAATTACAACTAGTGGTGTAACGGACCACTGTTGATCTGTGATCCGTACGGATCGCCCTCACAGGAGCGCGCATGCGAACCGTGGATTAATTACACAGTTTATCTTAACCATCAGTGTGAAACAAAGTTTTACTGACATTGTTATCCACCGACATTCAGTAAAATATGTGATCAGGACATCATGTATGCTTTTCTAGTCTCTGATCATGTTACATTGTAAACAACCAATCAGTCTAAATTGACAGGAGACCGAAGGTTCTGTTCAGTTACATTATGATGCGTTCAGGCTCTGTTCAGTGAAAATGAGTATTGGGCAAAGATAAATTATGATGTTATGTGTTCAAATGTAATCTTGTAAAATGTAGTGTTGGTGATAAACTTGAATAAATCCAGTTGTTTGAAGGAACAATGATGGTCATAAATAGATATTAGAGGGCATTATGAACGGTTTACAACAGCCATAAACAGTTTAGATTACATTTTTTTAAACCATAAAATTACAATCTTTTATTTCTTTATCATCTGAATTGTTTGTTTTAAGAAAGAAACACTATATGAATATAACAAAGTAAAACAACAACTTTTAGAATTTGTATTTAAAGTATCACATTAACGTTACCTTACAGCCGATTTAATTCATGATATTATCTCATGTTAAGCTTGTACAAATCTATTTTTAAGTGTACCGTTCACTGTCTCAGTGCCTGTGTATTTTGTTGCTGTTGTTGATGGAGAAGACAGAAGGAACGTTAGGCCTACAGTTACACATTTTGCTGTGACGTTAACGATGTGTACTCACTAGCCAACTGTGGAGGCTTCAGGGTTAACGTACCGCTCCTGGCTGTCACATTGAACATCTTTGTTTTGTCGATGCTCCGATACATAGGATTTAGTTTATAAAAGACGTAGCTAACGTACACCCTCTGTGAGGTTATGTCAGCAGCAGGCATCAGTGAGCGTTAGCTAGCTAGCTTCACTGATGTTTCCGCACAGTAGCTAACGTAAGCTGAAGGCAGAGACGGGCTGTGTAATGCTTTACCTGTAATCCGGTGATCTGCAGTCTCTGATCAAAGCCAACTTCTTGCATTATATTTAACCAACAGCTAACATACAGCAATAACTGCTTTTTTTTGCAGATTTAGAAAGGCACCCGTATCTCCATTCCACCAAACGCCGCCATCTTCCTTCCTTCCCCTCGCACCGGACGACAAAGACTGCTGGGAAACATAGTTCAGTGCGCAGTCACATCACCGCCGTGTCTTCCGCCGATTTCTCCGCAAAATCTGATTTGTATCTTATTATCAAAAGACATGTCTACAAAATTACAAAGATAGGCAATTCAAATAAATAAAACAAAGATGATTTTTCGATTTATCGTCTTTAGATTTTAAGCATTCAAAATACAATTAAAGAGTCCCTTGCATTAAAATTGGCCATATCATGTTACTAACGCACAATTATAGAGCCTGCCTGGAATGTATCACCTGAATATGACTTGACCATGTTTAATTATAATTAATTAATATGTATTCAAAATATGTATAACCAAGCAGTATTTCAGCTCTAGTTGAACAGCTGGCTAGTCAGCTTTTTCTTTTTAAATCAATATTATTATTATTATTAACCATTATTTAGACTAAATCCATTGAGACCGAGGTCTCATTTTCAAAAGTTTGTCATATAAAAACAAAGATATGCAAGAGTAGCGATAACCATCGCCTGTACAAAATAAAGTGATTCGTTTTCATTGATACCTGTTACTGTACGGGTTACTATTAACTTCCACTGTTACTGTATGCCATCATATTAACTTCTACTGTTACTATAAAGCTGTTAGAATTGTGGCCTATATTCTATTTGCAATTAATATGCATTCAATCCAGTTAAATTATTGAAATGAAAATGATAATCTACTCTGGCTAAGGTAGCTTATCAAGAGTAAACTAGAAAAAGCATTTCCTGCTGAAAATGCGTTGGAATGCTGAAAACTGAAATTAATCGCAAAAACATTGCTGAAAATAGATATCCAATTCAAAAACAAATTGCAAAAAGCTTAATAATTCAAAAAGTTTAAAGATTACAATATGAAAAGTCATATCACCCCTCTCCTGAAAGAGCTGAACATTTTGATATTTGAACAGTTTCTGTGGCTTAAAAAAATTCATCAGTGGTGATATTTGTAGTAGTAGAAGTTGTAGTAGAAGTAGAAGTATTATTAGTAGAAGTATTAGTAGCATTAGAATAACTACGAGTAGTAGTAGTAGAAGTGATATTTGTAGTAGTAGTAGAAGTTGTAGTAGAAGCATCAGTAATTAGAAGAAGTAGTCGAAGACGTACTATCAGTAGTCATAGTAATAGCTGTAGTATTGGTCGTAGTATTTAATATCACAGTAGTAGTAGTAGTAGTAATAGTAATAGTAATGGCAGTAGAAGATGTAGCAGTAGTAGTAGTACTAGTAGCAGTCGTACTAATAGCTGTAGTAGTATTACTACTTTTAGTAGCATGAATAGCAGTAGTAGTAGCAGTTGTCGTATAAGTAATAGTAGTAGTGGTAGTAATAGCAGTAGTGGTAGTAATAATATTGATGGTAGCAGTAATAGCAGTAGCAGTAGTAGTAATAGTAGCAACAGCAAACGTTATAGTAGAAGTAGTAGTAGCAGTAGTAGTAATACTATATTAGCAGCAGCAGTAGTAGTTAGAGCATTCATTTTTTTAACAAAAAAGCCAAATTTTGAGCTTGTTTAAATACAGTTAATCCATGGGGCTTTTATTTTGAAAGGGTGGGGCTGGGTGGGGGAGGGAGGGGGAGAGGAGACATAATCATAATGTTAGATAAACACAAACCGGTTATTAAATGACAGGCTCATCACAAGCATTTCAGATAGGATTCATTCTGTGGGGCTTTTATTTTAAAATGGCGTGTGTGGGGGGGGGGGGGGGGGGGGGTGGAGGAGGGTGGAAAGACCTCTAAAGAGTCCTCCGACCGACCGACCGGCCGGCAGGCAGGCAGGCAGACAGACAGACACCTCTCAAACAAATCATCAAAACTCCCATAACCGTAGCTCCTATTGCTCCGATATTAATAATTGAGAGGAAGGCTGAGTTGACGAACAGATCCTGTAAAAATTGTGTCTGTAGTTTAAAAAATGTGGCTTAACTGGCGATCTAGAAATGGGGTACCGTGTTCTGTGGAAGATGTTTTTGAAGCAAAATTTAACATTGGTCTCTATGGAGCAGAAAGTTGGTTTTCCTGTCAATTAATGGCTTCTGTGTCAAACGTGGAAATCTGTGGGATTCCACAGTAATGTTTCTACGACAAGGACAGTATTAGCTACTTTTACATCCAGAAATGATGCATGAAGAGTGAAGATTGTGGACACAGTGGCAAAACACAAATGTTTTTTTCACAAGAATCTCAAGCTGCTCTTCACTCTAGCGGTGACATCACGCACTCTAAGCTGCGCAATACACACCCATTATAAAGTCAGAAAAGGGCTGAAAAATCATAAAAGTTAAATTGCTGCAGTTCAAAAAGTTTAAAAGATATCGGAAAGCTGAATTATGCGGCAATAGTTCAGAGTTTTCTCAACATTTGAAAGTTGAAATGGTGTCTTCAGCTGAAAGTATGAGGAAGTTGAAGGATTTGAAAGTTGAAGAAGTTTAAGAGGATTTGAAAATATTCTCCATAGAAACCCATTCAAAAAAAAGTTGCTGAAAGCTTAATAATTCAAAAAGTTTAAAGGTTAGAAATATGAAGAGATATAGCAGGGATGAGCTGAAGGAGCTGAACATTTTGATAGTTGAACGGTTTCTGTAGCTTAAAAAATGAAGAAGAGGCGTTGCGACGAAACAGTGGACGGAAGAAATAGTGGAATAAAGAAAACAGGATAACAATTATGGCATGCTATTATTTGTTTAACAATTATGGCATGCTATTATTTGTTTAACAATTATGGCATGCTATTATTTGTTTAACAATTATGGCATGCTATTATTTGCATGCTATTATTTGTTGGAATGCTTAACAGCATTCCAACAAATAATAGCTGTGATCTATACACACCTCTGCATTAGCAACCTGCTGAAATGAAGGAACAGGCACCTTAACCCTCATTACTTCAGGGTTCTTGAGAGCAACGTGGGACTGTTGGGACTGTTAGTACACTGGCTGTGGTCATTACAGTGAACGTGTGATGAGAGGACACGTGAGACCTTGTTGCTGTAGTTCATCTCCTTGGAGCAGAGGCTGCATTTAGCATACGCTGCCTTATCAATGTATTTAAAACAGCAGGAAGCTGTACTCACGTCTGTTTAGACCTCCAGCTTTATCCAGGCCCAGCTCCACCTTTATCCAGGCCCAGCTCCACTCACAGCTCAGCTGCGTCAAGCTGCGCTACACAACCAGCCTCCCCTCCCTGAAGCTCTTTGACCTCATCATCTCTTCAGTATCTGGGCCAGTGGCGGCTGGTGGAAAATTTTCTAGGGAGGGCCATCCTATCAATTTCAGCAAACATCCCAGTATGATTTCATGCAAAAAAAATTTAGCATCAAACACGCATTATTACTTGGCAGTTAAATATTTAACATTTATTCCAACATGAAAAAAAGCAGTAAATAACACTTATATAATACAATATAATATAACATGTTTATTTATTGAGATGCCCCTATGGACCTTATTATAGGAGGTAAAGATCAGGAGAAGTAAACATGAAGTGTAATTATGAATACTGATGTTAAATTAAGCTATGATGAGTTTTCACTGTTAATTTAGGGGGAAAAAGTGGCCCGGGAGTTACTGTCAGACCGGCCCACTCAATACACGGCATGTATTTCGCCGGTCTACGGCGGCCATTCGCACCTCCGCCGGCGTCGCCCCGACAGACGCCCGGCACGACCGCACGGTGCGGTTATGGAGAAACGTTTTTAAAAGCACCGTAGTGTCCAGCAGTGCTGTGGCGTCCTCGGATCGCGAGGAGTAGTATAATGTCAGTTTATACTGTTGATACAGTTTTCACTGATTATTGACTTTCGGTATTAGAGTAAATTGAATGTGTTCTGTGAAGCATATAATATAGTCGGGGCCGGCGATGTCAGAGACGGCCCAAACCCCGTCGGCCTACCGGGGATTCCCCCGGTATCCCCCATGGCCAGTCCGCCCCTGCCTGTGGATACTTTTCGGAAGAAAGGAAGTTGATTGACTGACTTGTACGAAGTAGTGAAGCTTCGCATAGTCTGCTGTCTGATTGTGAGGTCAGGCTGATCTGATATCAGCTCTTTGGCTGCAGAATCTCCGTCAAAGTTCTCCTCTCAAACGGGTCTTGGAGTGCTGGCGCTGGCGCTGGCGCGGGCGCCTGTCGAGACTTCTCCTGACGAGAACGCGCAGCTCGGGGGCCCTGATCGTTCTGGCCCACAGCTGAATCTATTTGAGGGCGCTGATTGGCTAAATTGTATGTCACTCATTTATATCTTCAATCAGCAATTGGCTAAACTGGTTCATAGACCCGTCTCTTTTGGGCCAAAACGATCAAGCCCCCCTCGCTGCGCGTTCTCAGAGTGTCGTGCACACAGGCAGCGAGCACGAGCAGATGAGCACACAGGGGGAGAGGACGAGCAGGAAAAGCATATATTTTGCGCAGATATCATATTGTACACACATTACTGGGTACATTCCATAGTTATAAAACACAATTTTTTTTAATTTATTTCTTTTTTTTCTTTTTCTTTTTCTTGTGGCTCATGGTGGGGCCATGCCCCATGGCCCTCTATTGACCAGCCGCCACTGATCTGGGCCTCATGTTTCGTGGTCTTAAACGTTTTTATGACCACGAAATCGCCTCATTGTACTTTGAGTTAAAAAACAACAACCTGCAACCAGATGCGCCGGTGTTCGGATTTAACGTTCGTGAGTGAACGCGTGAACTGGACCGGAACACGGGGGGGCTGCATGTTTCATCACGTTACGTTTTTTTCCTTCTAAATCGTGATAATGATGAACGTTAACAGTCGACAAAGTGTCACATGCAGTGGACGTTAACTTAACCCAGCAAGTACGAACGGTAACGGAACATAACGTAACTTAAACTGTAACGGAGGGAAATGAAGACGCTGTACACATCTGAACGCTGATTGGCCAAGACTCAACACATCAAAGATGTTCTATTGCGAAGATCACATCACATTTTCTCCTCTTCTCACTCCAATCTGAGAAACGCCGGCTTAGAGATGACTGATTTTTTTTTAAATAAATTGAATAAAATACCTGCAGAGCTCCTGAAGTTACATGCACATCATATGTCCACAACGATTGTAGACATATTATTCCCATTAGTAAAAATGTGAACTAAAACTTTGTGGTGAGACCTTTAAACCAGTTACTTGTGCACCTTGAATTGTTTCTTGTATGTGCAGGTTAACTTAGCCACACGAAAGAAAAATAATGATGCTTGTGTAGTAACATGTATTCAAAATGGAAGCAGAACGTGATGAATGGCTTCACAAGATAAAGTGATGACAGCAATGCAAAGCAGTGATTTCTATATACCGAGGTCCATAATGACAATATAGTTTCCTCCGTCTATAACCAAGTTATCATTTATTTGGTATTCTTCAAAACACGCATTTCATTTCTGCAGTTCTGTTTTTTTTCAAGACAAATACATTATTTCTTTTGACATTAATTATCTCTGGGCATGAAACTGTTCCTAGTGCACACTAGAAACTGAGATTTATTTCTTCATGTCATTTCAAGAGCGGTTTACACAGTACCTTTATAAAATAGTCATTCAAGTGAATATATTCACTAAAATAACTCAAACACAAATAAAGCAATGCAAAGAAATAAATCAGTGTCAAATCAATTGAAAAACTGCTTTGAGAGCTTAAGTCAGACTTTGACAACCTATGTTTTATTTTTTAACTTGTTGGCATGCATCCATTTGTTTGAGGCGTGATATGCCAACTGTAAACATTTTAAATATATTTAATGTGTACATAAAAACAAAATGAACGTAAAAAGAGTATAATGTCTATTTGGTGTACATTCAGCACATTGTGACCTCATTAGAGTTCCACTCAAATACAACTCAGAACAACAGAGTGTTGTTTTGTATCAACAAAATACAAATATGTAATAGTAAAAATGTATTACATGAGTAGAGCCTCTAACCTAATCAACAGTTTGCATGAACACATAAATGTAAAGCTTTTGCTGAAAGAACACAATAAATAAACCGTCAGTGCTGGACGAAAAGTAACAGTCAAGTGGAATCTATCCAACAGTTTGTGCGAGTCTAGTTTTGTTGTGATTTATGTGCTGATGTTACCAACCACCACTGCCTGAGTTTGTGACATCCTCAGTGGAACTGCCGTTTCTGACCAATCAGCTGGCACACCTGCATCCTCCTAATGACGCTCTGAAAGGAAGGCTCAAACACTCCTGATGATCTTACATTCAACTGAGCAAACCAAGTGGAATGCTCTCTATCCTTTTAGCTAGCTTTGTTTGGTCAAAGCATTCGCGGTGTCCCAGTTCCATACTGCTTACTAATTGTAAATCACTTGCTTAAAAGATAAGCCTGGAGATATTTTATATCCATCTATCCGGGGGGGAGCCAATCCCAGCTGACAGTGGGCGAAGGCAGGGTTCATCCTGGACAGGTCGCCAGGGCTGACACAAAGATACAGACAACCATTCACGCCTACGGGCAATTTAGAGTCATCGATTAATCTAAGCTGCATGTCTGGCATGTGGGAGGAAGCCGGAGAACCCGGAGGGAACCCAAGCTGACAGGAGGAGAACATGCAAACTCCACATAGAAGGGCTGCCACACCACTGTGCAGCCCAGATATTTAATATGTTCCTTAGAATGAGAAAATATACTGTACGACAGTGGCGTATCAGTTAAACTGAGTGTAGGCTGCAGATTGTGTCATTTCCTGTTGGCATTATTTCCTGTAAGTATAAAACTGAAGTGTGTTGATTTCTTAATTACCAACTAAAAAAAAAACATACTACAAAAGATTAGTATACAGAACATACTGTATACACTTTGGATGAGGTATAGAATTTGGACGAAGCATTTGTGAGGCAGGAATTTCTCACTTAGTCTTAACTGCAACTTGTTTGGTCAAACAATAAGAACATCCAAAAGTCCATTTGAATGCGTTGTGTATGTACCTGCTTCTCAAATCAGTGCTCATGTTTCAAATCTGCATCTAAAAAAATAACAGATGTTTGAGGGCAGTCTTTGGCACTATAGGATTTTGTACTTGCTGGACAACAGCCTCTTTGTCCTCTACTGACCTCAGCACTGGTTACCACAACCAGAAGAGAACTGTTTATAAGACAGACTGCAGGGAATTCTGTCTGTATAGAAGTAAAACTCCCCTTCCTTGCTCCAGCACAGATATAATGCTCTAGCAAAATAAAAGCCAAATTCAGTATGTCCCTTGTTAGATCTTGTCCACTGGTTCATGGCAGAAATGGCAGTAAAAGTACATGAAAGGGGCGGGAATATGTAATAAAGGGCGATATGACCTGGGCTAACAGAAAGAATCAGGTTTGTTTGGGACAGGCAGAATAGAATTGTGTAGCACAACTGAAGTGTGTGGTGGAGCAGCTCAGACCAAACCCGTTCTCAACAACGCCCTTGCTTAAATAGTCAAACACTCTAAATCGTAACAATCCCCCAATTTATCTCAGGAACTCCACACCGTGGAGCCAGATGACCTGGGAGGAGCTCAGAGGAACAGCTGAACAAGAAGAGGCACCTCCTGCTTCAGACCAGCCCGGCGTCCTTGGCCATCTTGTAAAAGGCTCCTCTTTGAGCGAGGAGATTGGAGGGGGAGTCAAACTCTGCCATCTCTCCCTTGTCCAACACCAGGATCCTAGGGGAGCCAGATTACCGATGAAATGAATCATGTACCAATAGCAAAAGAAGTACCAGTAGTACTACAGCTGCTTCTTGTACTTCTACAATAGCCATCTCTACATTTGTTAGTACTAAAGCCTCAAATCTGCCTCATACACCCGTGTGTTAACATCTGGTCTGCAGGCATGCACACATCTAATGATAATGACAAACTAATATGTGACATCATCATTATATGACAGATTGTAAACATAAATAACTATTTATCTTCTGACAATGAGATGACCATGCAATGCTTATAAGATATAGGATCAATGGAGACAATGAACACTGCTTTCTTTATAAGCTGTATAAATTAAAAAAATAAACTAGTACACACACAAAAACAATAGGTATTAACATTTGAAAGCATTATGTAATGGAATCTGTTTACGTGTGGTATAAATTACCTGGTGTAGTCCATGATAGTGTTAAGGCGATGAGCTATTGTCAGGACGGTGCAGTCCTCAAACTGAGAACGGATGGTGGACTGGATCAAGTTGTCCGTCTCCATGTCCACGGCTGCTGTGGCCTCATCTAGAACCAGGATCTTGGTCTTCCTCAGCAGAGCTCTGGCCAAGCACACCAGCTGCCGCTGACCAACACTGGAGGGAAAACAGACGTAAACGATCTATAAACAGAGGGACTCTCCTTCCTAAGGTGATTTTTGTACTCAGATCAGGGTCTGGTTAGATAGCCCCTGGTCCTCTTTGGGTTGTGTATGCTTTTTTACATGTTGATGGAGGCTTGCAGTGTGTCTGAACTAATGCTATAGAGCAGGTTAGGCATTGCTCATCTTCTGCGATGGAGATATTAACTGTAGCATCCCAGCTGAATAATGGTCTGTAGTCTTGAACTGATGGTCCATAAGTCTTTATTGAACACACCGTAAGAACTTGTGCCTCTATCGGCCAGGTGATACATAATAATAAAACCGTATCCATCTTCCTTGTTAAATCACCTTTTCCGTCTCTTTAGCGACTTTTCTAACGGCTTTCTACCTACTTCCGGTTTATACCTCCAAAATAAAAGCGCAACAGGAAATGCACCGACTGCAGTGACAAAACGTCCAAAATAAAAGACAAAAAAAAAAAAAAATCTATTTAAATACACTACACATTCTCAGAGGTCCTTTACACTCCCACCAAATCACGAGTGGTTTTAAGAATAAAATGGAATACAAAAGCACGAATGATTTCTAAACTCAAAATGACCTTAACTCTAAAGGCTCAGTAAATACCACATATAACTTTTGCAAATGTCCACATTTAAACTCTTCATACAGTAAGGGATACAGTTGTGAAGTTAAACAGTCTCTAGGAGTAGAATCAGCTTCTGAACAGGACGTTCAACGATGGATGGCTTGCCAGAACGCTGTCCTTCCTTTCCCAATCTCTGAACCGAATTTTCACTCTCCTTACAAGTCCATCCTTACCACTGACAGTCTCTAAGACCCTTGCAAGTCTCCATTCACCTCTGGGCAACAGTTCATCAATGTCCATCACTATATCACCAACACACCGATTTCTCCTCGGTGTATGTCAGCGCTGCCTTGCGATGATGTTGTGAAGATATTCACGTTTCCACCGACTCCAGAACTGCTCGGCCAGATACTGCACGCGACGCCATCTTTTCACTCCATACAAGTCCTCTCTGGGGAACGTTCCAGGTGGAGGAAGAGCAGATTTCATGTTGATCAGATGATTGGGGGTGAGTGGTTCCAAGCTGTCTGGACTGTTTAAGTTATCCACAGTGAGGAGTCGGCTGTTGACTATGGCCATAGCTTCATAGAGTAGAGTTCGTAGTGAAGCATCGTTGAGTCTGCTATGGGGAAGTGTTAGAGTCACACTGCTTCTGTGACAGAAATGTATTGAGTCTCTGTGTGTTAAGCTCTTGTAAAGCTGCCTTGAATTCATTCTTTGCACCAACAAAGTTAGTGCCTTGGTCACACTGGATTTGACGGACTGCAATGTAACTGTAACTGTAATGAAACATTGCAAGCCGTTGATGAAAGCATCCGTGGTCAAATCTTCCAACATCTCGATGTCAATGGCCCGTGAGCAGTTGGAAGTAATCACCTTGTTTACAGTTTTTCCTCTGGATGCGCCGTCTGCTGGATTTTCATTCGTGGGTACGTAAAAAAACATTGTTGGGGGCTTGTGTTATGTCGGATCTTTTCTAAGTTGGCAAAGACTTGACGCCAGCTCTCCCACCGTGGCTTCAGTATCTCTGGCAGGTGGTCATCCCAGTCAGTACCTTGGTGACATATTTTCTTTACGTCGCACCTGAGAGCAATAGGGCGCTGTATGAACTGCATGAGGACACCTGTTAGGTCGTTCATCGTGTCTGGGCCTGGTAGAAGGTGTTCGTTTAAGTTTGTGGCGCTGTACCTTGCAGAACAGTCGAACACAACACTTAGTTGTTCAGGCTTTAGGGTGGTAGATGTGATGGGGAATGTACCATCGTTCACCAGGAGTTCCATCTTTGTTTACTTCTTCGACATCACCTCTCTCAATGACTTCTTTCATATCTGCTGTGTAGTCCTTATGTTTCTCGTCCTTGTAGAACCTCCGTCGTAAATGACCGAGCCTGATTTCAGCAAGTTTGTTATCAGGCAAGTGTGGCCTTTGCTTAAAGGGCAGAGGCATCTCGTAATGTCCCTGATCATTTTTCCTCATGCCTTCTTTGAGTTTGTTCAGGTAAACGAGATCCTCTTGTGAGACAGTCTTGTAGTCTCCTTTGGTGTCCTTAAAGTCTGATTCCAGGGCGCTTATCACATACATCGGCGTCACTATTGGGAGTTCCTTTACAGCGACTGTGACACAGGCTTGATTCTGTTTCATCGAGACACGGTGTTGAGCAGCCTACAATGCTCCACCCCAAGTCCGTAAGGATGGCATAGGGCTCGTTGTATTTTCCTGTTACTACTTGTCTGGGTGTTAGTGTTCTGGGACAGTTATACCCAATCAAGAGTCCTAGAGAAGAGGTGGCATCTTATCTGCGATCGTTGTTAAGTGAGGCCATTGTTTTGCAGTTTCGTGAGTGGAAATATGATTACGATTCACAGGAATACAGTCCTTCGTGTAAGGAGGAAGTTTGATGTGAACACATGAATTGTAACCTCTCACACGTAGTCCAGATACCCTTTCACTTTTCACAATCATGTTTTCTCCAAACATAGTGGTAAGTTTCAGTTTCACAGGGGAGGCATCTGCTTTTAGTTCATTGCTTACCTCCTTGTTGATGAAGGTGCTGTCACTTTGAGTGTCTAGTAATGCGTAGACAAGCTGTTCCTTGGATGGGTTTTCAGCAGAGGACACCCTCACAGGAACAATCATGGAAGTGCTGCCTGACTGACTACCTTCAGTGACGCTGAGTGCTGTGGCTGCCATGGTTTCTTTTACAGTGTTTGGAGTTGTGTTAGCAAAGGATACAGACCTTTCTCTACCATCACGTCTTCTGTAGTTCTCATCGTGGAGACAGGTAGGGTGCCTTCCCTTACATATATCACAAGAATCGCTGTGACATTCCTTGGCACTGTGACCTGGTTTCACACATCCATAAGACAGCTTGTTATCCTTCACGTATGCTCGTCGATCCTCAAGGGACTTTTCTTTGAAGTCAGGGCACTTGGGAAGTTGATGCTTGTCATCTTTGCACCACATACAGGGGGACCTTGGTTTTCCATTGTTTAATGTTGACTTGTCACTGTTCATGGCAGTTTGAGTGATGAACACATTGGCTTTGTTTCCTTTTTCATAAGATGAGTTGAATGAGTGAAGAGCATATAGGGAAGTGACTGGGTTGCATGCTATCTCTGCTTCTAAAGACACAAAGTTAGTGAAATCCTCAAAAGTGGGAAACTCTTTTCCTTCCATGAGGGCTATAGTAACCCGACGATTCCAACTTGATGCTAACCAGTCAGGAACCTTTTGTATTAGCTTTACATTTTCTTCACAGTCACTTAATATTTCTAAACCCTTCACATGGGGCGTGGCTTGGAGACAGGCACTTAGGAAGTCCGAGAATGTTCTTAACCCTTCATCATCCATGGGCTGAAGTTTTGGCCATTTTGATAGCTTGTCCCTGAAAGCTCTTTGGATGACAAAGGGCTGACCGTAGCGTTGGTTGAGCTTATTCCATGCATCTCTATATGCCTCATCATCATTGCGATAGAATGTGCCTTCGAGACATTTATGAGCAGGGCCACTGACGTATTTCTTTAGATAATACAGTTCATCAGCTGAAGAAATACCCTTTCAGTCAACAAGTGACATGAACGAAGCCCTCCATTCAATGTACAGGATTGGGTCTCCACTAAACACTGTGGGTGTTGGCACTGGGAGTCTGTTTATGGCTATGCTGTCTTGGATTGCTTGGGCTAGACAGGACATGTCATTAGCGGGCGCTGGTGTCACAATGTGAGGGTTTTGATGGTATATAGCAGAGTTGAAAGGAATGAAGGGGGGGGATCTGTTGTTCTGCTGAATAGACTGTCTGTCAGTTTCTTGTCTGATTTCTCTGTCGTAGATCGCCAGTCTAGCACGAGCAACCTCCATCTCTCTTTCTACTTGTAGACGCTCTAATTCAGACGTCTGCATTTCTAATTCCTTCCTATGGTTTTCCTCCATTATCCTTGTTTTTTCCCTTTGCTTTCTTTCTTCTTGCAGTATTTTATACTGAGCCTCCTTTACAGCGAGCTCTGCGGCTGCATCAGCCCTTTTTGCAGCTATGATCATTGACTCAGAGTGGTGACTGTCAATTGACTGAGAAGCAGTGCCATATACAGAGTAAGCATAGTTGTGGGCATATAACTGATGGAGACGGTGCCTTTCACGTACTGCATCATAATCGCCATCCACTGCTGATAAGCGTTCATGGACTATCTTCATAACGTCTTTAGTCACAGCCTCACATGCATCAATCTTGCGTCTCAACTCAGTGGATGGTGTGGTACACTCTCTTATTTCACTGTAAGCTCTCATGACATCATCCATTCCCTCTTCAATGTTATCTGCTATTGTAGACAATTCAGTGACTGATGTCTCTTAAAATTTTCTTTGGATGTTCTGATTTTAATTTTCCATTGATCATACAGGTTTATGAGTCTTTTTCCTTTTTTACTCAGTTCCTCCTGTTGGTAGGCAAGCATTTTCTCTGTTTGCACACTATGACGTTCTGATCGCCGTGGTAACGTTAACACATTAGTATCATCCATTTCAAGTTGAAGCTCAGCTAGTTGTTTTTCCTTACATTCAATTTCTTCCTTTAATTCTTGCTTCGACATGACTTCATAATCATCCAGATGTAGTAAGCCTCTAATTTCTTGTATTTCCGTTTGTA
Organism: Lycodopsis pacificus; assembly: GCA_028022725.1. Classification (NCBI taxonomy): domain Eukaryota; kingdom Metazoa; phylum Chordata; class Actinopteri; order Perciformes; family Zoarcidae; genus Lycodopsis; species Lycodopsis pacificus. The sequence continues at coordinate 21,642,452 of CM051702.1, forward strand.
GCTTATATATCTGATCCTTTATGGCAGGGGTGTCAAACATACAGCCCGCGGTATGAATTCGCCAGCAAAAAAAAAAAAAGAAATTATTTTTATTATTTTTTTTTTACAAAAATTAAAAGTTAGATGTGAAAATAAAAATATCCCCATGGTCGAAATTATGAGATAGAAAGTCGAAGTGATGAGATAGCATGTTGTCTGTGTGCCGACATTAAAACTATCACAACAGGTGGACAGGAGATGCAACAACCCATAAAGAGGATTTCCAACAAGTGGTCGTGTCTTTCTCAACATGCGTACTTCTCTGTACTTGTAAACTCGTGGACTTGTGAAAAGTCATCAGTCTCAGCCCAACTACTGTTCCAATTCAAAGTTCACATCGAGCCAAGCACGGTCCTAATGCCCGGATGTGGCGCCGCCCATTTTACCGGGGATGCATCAGAGGTGACTTGTCTGTACTTGGGACAGCCAAATATCCCAGAATGCATGTTGCACCAGCAACAGGAAACAATGGCGGAGGAGAAATCACACAACTGGAAGTTGAAACTTTTGAAATACTACTGTTGTTAAGTCACAGAAAGTAATTTTAGGATGTTTTGAGGCGAGAAGTTAGTGGTTTAGTTGTTAGTTGTTCCCCCAGCAGAATTTTATTTTAAATATGAGCTTTAAAATGTAGCATTCTGCTGTACTCTGAGAAGACAATTAAGTGATAAGACATTTAATAAGAAAAAAACTAATTTATTATTCAGTTATTAATCAGTATTTCAGCTCTATTATTATTAACCTTTATTTAGACAAAATCCATTGAGATAGGTCTCATTTTCAAAAGTTTTAGTCATATAAAAACAATGTCCAATTCAAATGCATGGCGCCATGTGACTTTTTCTATTATTGGGAACATTCTACATATAGCAAGAGTAGCGAGAACCATCGCCTGTACAAAATAAAGTGATTAGTTTTCATTGAACCCCGTTACTGTATGGCTTAATATTAACTTCTACTGTTACTGTAAAGCTGTTAGAATTGTGGCCTATCTTCTATTTGCAATTAATATGCATTCAATCCAGTTCAATTATTTCAATTAAAATGTAATCTACTCTGGCTAAAGTAGCTTATCAAGAGTAAAATAATAGCTGTGATTTAACTGTACGTGGGACTGTTGGGACTGTTAGTACACTGGCTGTGGTCATTACAGTGAACAGTGTCTGGCAGTGTGATGAGAGGGCATGTGAGCCCTTGTTGCTGTAGTTCATCTCCTTGGAGCAGAGGCTACATTTAGCATACCCTGCCTTATCAATGTATTTAAAACACTGTGACAGCGGGAAGCTGTACTCACGTCTGTTTTTACGGGGTTGCGAAAGCCTGGTTCTCTCTGCGGTTGAGGTAAAATTGGTTTTTGGTAGTTATCAAGGCTGTATATACAGCAGTATTACCTGAGGTTCTCTCCTCCTTCACTACACTCATGGCTGAGTTTGTTTGGCAGGCCTGACACAAAGCTCTTGAGATGGGAATACTCCAGAGCCCTCCAGACTTCCTCATCAGAGTAGCTGTCGAAAGGATCCAGGTTCATCCTCAGAGAGCCTGAAAACAGCACTGGGTCCTGAGGAGAGGGGAAAACAACGGTCATCTGGTTTTCTCAGACGATGGGCAAGCTGAGCCCCATTTCTAGGTCTCTTCTTTAAAAAGGGTGCTACGATGCCCTCACGAGGGACTGGAGCTGCACCTCCTCACCATATGACATGCTTTACAGACCCACCAAAGCATCATTGAGAGTTCTGCCATTTGTGACTAATGCACGTCATCTGTGGGTGTCTTGCAAATTGAACCAAATAAGGCCACAATCAGAATGAATACAATGAGGCCATATGCTGTCTCAGTGTCACCTTTCAATTGGGACACAGCTGTTTCCTTAGCCTTATCATTTTTCAGTTTAACTGGGCATAGCGTTCATTTCCATTCAGATTCTGTTTAACTCCACAGTCTTTTGTGTCATCTCTGCACTGACCTGTGGTATGATGGTGATTCTGGAACGAAGCTCATGGAGGCCCAGCTGAGCAATGTCCACCCCGTCAATGAAGATGTGGCCCTCAGATGCCTCGATGATCCGGAACAGCGCCAGCGTTAGGGATGATTTTCCCGCTCCAGTGCGCCCCACAATCCCCACCTTATGGGTAGAAGCAGGAAATGTTACGGGCCACAGACACTGTACACATACATACATCAACACAGATGTAATGCAATACACAGTCACAAACAATCACACAAACACACTCATCAATTCAAGCACAATCAAAAAGACCACTGTAAGCAGACCTTCTCTCCTCGGTTTATGTTGATGGTGATGTTGCGAATGGCGAGATCCAGATCGTGGCGGTAGCGCAGGCCGAGGCCTCTGATGTCTATGCAGCCATCAGTGGGCCACCCTGTGGGGAGGCTGGAGGGTTCGTGTTTCCACTCTGCCTGGTGGTCAGAGGATACGCATTTAAATAAGTATATCTTCCAAATCTTACTAAAGAAAAAGTATAATCAGCGAAAAGTAGTTATGTCCCAAAATGTTTTCCTGTCAATGTTATACCATATATTCATAAGTTCACCTTATGTTTCAGCTGATCAATGTGAAGCGAATTTCAGCTACTTTCTACAAATCTAGTATCTTTAAGTTGGTAACTTACTCAAACACTGGGAAAAAGTAAACATTATAACGTTTTCTAAAGTTTACACACATCACCACTTTCAAAATAGAAATTGTTGGAGTACCATATAACTTTACAGAGAACAGCTACAATGGCACATAACCTGTGGTTCAAACAAATAATCAGCCAACACGAATATCAATACACCAGATTATGAGTAACCCGATTATCAGGTGTTTTGATATTCAAATTATTTGTACTCTGGTGTATCGCTTTTCATCACGGTCTCCAGCTCCACTCACTCTACTCTACTCTATCGAGACTATAGTTGGCAAATATGTGTTCTAATCAAAGGGAAACAAGCTATTCTGTTGATATAGAAAAAAACTGCCTTTCCCACTTTGAAATTAAACACGATTTCATCGAAAGTCCAGATGTCCCAGTTTTCCACCAGCGCTTAAACGCAGAATGCATTTGTAGACCCCAGTGGAGCTGGAGACATTAAAAATAGTCTCAAAACTCCACACGCAAATGTAACCTGAACAGTACGAACACATTTAACAATCTGTAAATAAATATCTTGTATAGACCTACATATAGATTTGGACAAAAACAAATCCTAAATTCAGTTTGCAGTACTTTCAATCCTAAATGCTGGTCGCAATCCAGCACCAGGTCAAGTAAAGCCTCCCTCTAAAACCACAAAAAAAATGGACCCCAGAATTAGTTCTTTGTTTGTCGTTGTACCTCTTTCTCTGTGTCACTGTACTCTTTCACTCTCTCCACAGCCACTATGTTGGTCTCCACTTCAGAAGACATCCTCACCAGCCAGGTCAGAGTGGCAGTCAACTGCACATGGGACAGAGGAACAAGACAGAAGACAGCTCGTGAGATGTCTGTCTCAGATCTGTGCATCAACTCAAATACGTGAAGGTGAAAGTTATTTAGATTGTAGATAGATTGCAACATTAAAAAAATACTTTAGGACTCAACTCGAAAGCTACAGAAGCGTAATGCATTCTCTTGAAAAACAAAAAAGGGATATAGTCCCTAAAAATCTCAAGAGAAGTTCTGATTTACTTGAGAGCTGGATTTCATGGAAGCAAACATGTCCCGCCTATTTAGTTGAATCCAGCATGGAAAAACTATGAATGACGCAATGTCCAGCAGATCAGCATGGGCTTTAACAACTGCAAAGTTCTGAGGTGCCTGCGTAAAGTCGACAAACTAAGCAAATAGAATTTTTTTTGAAAACCTTTTATTCTGAGATGATCATTTAATTCAGAAAAACAGGGCAGATCTTTTTTCTCAAGTGAATGTATTACACCTCCCTAAAAAGCTGAGTCTTTGTAGAATGCCACTTGCTTTGGATAATCAACAGACATCACTGAATAGTTTTCCCTGAGTGTTTAATTGCTAATAGCAATACTCAGGAATGTTAACAAAAATGAACTGCATTAGTGAAAGAGTTAGTCTAATCTCCTTGTAAATAATTCTTCACATTAGTTGTCAAACATTTCAGCTGTTCCTCCTGTCCTACACTTTGCTGAAAGTCGCAGCGAGTTTGCTGAATGATGTAATTATATCAGTGGCGGGCCGTCAGGGCCAGCAAGGCCTTCTCTGCTGGCCTAAACAGAATCACAAAGTTATAGCTATTTTACAATTTAATAATTTTTCTTAAATACACTACATGTATTATAATTTATAAAAATATTTTTCCCATTATCTTATTTTCTCATTGCACAGCTCCTGTCTTCCTCAGTTGCTCTGCTTCCAGTGCAGCTTGTTTTAAGTAGAGCTTTTATCCAATCAGATTTCACCTCTGTGTCTCTAGGTAAGAAGAGAGCCAGAGGCCTGCAGACTCACAAGTGAATCCCTTTGCAGTTTGAGTGAATGGGGACGATATTGTTGATTGTCATAGTGTTCAACCAATCAGATCTTTTGACATGTTGGGCGTATTCTTTGACGTGTCAGAGCTTCTAGCTGGCCTACAAGTATGTCAGCATTAACGTGCAGCTCAGTATTAAGGTGCAGCGTGTGCTGTGATTGGTCAGTGGGCGAGCACGTGACTATTGTGAAACTTAAGGTAGCCAGCAGAACTTAGTTGGAGTAGTAAGAGTTCAAATTGAAAGATATGGAAAAAATTATTTTTTAGCATTTTGCTTGGTGTAGATTATTTTCTTTTTTACCTAGCTTTGTTTTTTTGTGAGATTAAACTCTTTGTCAACAAAGAAAGGAGGATGGAGTTTGTCTTTACGTGAACAGCATTTGGTAAGTCAACTGCATTTGTTTTTTTACATCTAATATCTGAATGGCCCTCGAGTGTGTAGGTGTTCCGCTGCAGGTCTGCTGGATTGATTTGTTTCTTTGTTGTCATATGAATATATGTGACTGGTTCTTGTGAGTTTGTTGTCGTCATTGGGTTAATTATATAGATTTGGACTATATGCATTGCCCATTAATTACGAAGCATACCGTCATGCGCAGAGTTATTGTCTGGACAATTGAATATGTTTGGGCTGTTTTCTTTTACAAAGTAAGAATTATGGTCTGGAGAAATGGGGATTGTGTGGCGATTGCTTTAGCCCTGTTTGAATCAGTAGGGAACAGCTACCTAAACGCTGCAGGGAGAGTTCGTAGCTTGTGTGCTGCTGTTTTCCTGCTCAGCCAGAACACACGTGCGGTGCCTCAGCTGTGTTTTTTTTTTTTTTGTTCCGGGTTCAGAGGTCACACAGCTGTGAGTATGAGTGTTTACCTGGAGGGCATAGGAGATAGCCAGCCCCATGATGCCTGGACTGAGGCTCTCTCTAGCCATGACGGCAAACAAAGCAGAAAATGACACGATGCAGTTTCCTACAAACTCCAGGCGAACAGCTAGCCACCTACACAAACACAGATTCATTGACACAATAAGGACAGAAGACCATTGTAAGAACAAAGTGGCATATCCCACTAAAGAAGAAAATACCAATTGAAAAGATCAAAAGAATTCTCAAGAATATGTTAATTTTGTCTTTTGTCTTTCCTTACTAAGGACGACGCATACTGCTGCAGCAGGTAGTATGTTTAGTTAGTGAGTTGTAACCGTGTCCTTAACCTGTTTGCTACTATGCTGGGGTAGTAAGCCTTCTGGTTGTGGTCCACGCGCTGGTCACTCTCCCGGATGAAGCGCTCCTGTTCACCAAAGGCTCGAATAACGGAGGTGCCCAGCAGTGTTTCATTGAAGTGGGTGTAGATGGGTGAACGGCTGACTGACTCCAGACGCTTCAGCTGGCGAGACGACGCCACATAAAACCTCTGGACACAGGAAGGACAGAGATCTCTGACAACTTCAAGTAACCAGTCAGAATGAAATACAGTGCAGCCAGAAGTGGTTGGACAGTGATACTTATTTTTCAGATTAAGAGTGTAGGAACATAGACCTTTTCATAAATACTACCCCATATTTAGGGCATCAAAATGGATCGAAAATGTATGAAAGTTAGAGGAAAAAGTTGTTTTGCCATCTGAAAATTTCCAACTAACCTGCACAAAAAAGTAGAGCAGACCGAGAAAAGGAATGATGATAGCTACCAGTGGTGTTGCGATCAGGATGATAACGCAAGAACCCATCACATTAAACATGGAGCCCATGAACATTTTAATTATGCTGGGGATCACTGAGTCAATGGTGTCTATCTCCTTGGCAAAGCGGTTGACCAGGTTGCCGCTGGGGGTTCGCTCAAAGAAGGACATTGGTGAGCGCAGGACATCATACAGCATGGACTGGTGGAGGCAGCGGGACGCCAGGATGCCCCCGATGGACATGGTGAGGGAGTAACCAAAGACAGCCACACCTACAAAAAGCACATCAAGTTGATTTATACATGCTGTATGAATGTCAAACACACACCCAACACTAAGGTTAAAAAAAAAAAAAAAAAAAAAAAAAAAAAATCATACCCTACTGCAGGGATTCCCAAAGTGTAGTGCGCGCACCCCTGGGGGTGCGCGAGCTGCCTCTAGGGGGTGCGCGAGAGGAAAAATGTAATGGTGGTCTCATGGTGCAGTCCTGTCTCCTAAAAATTATGTTCCCCCAAAACTGTTAAGTACTGAGTTAACTAGTGCGCATGCGTGGGACGCAGTTAGTTCTAGAGGAACGGAAGACATGTAACTATTGTTTGTGGATACGTATTAAAGAAAGTCTGAAACATGTACAGTTGTCGCTGGACTTATCGAGTTAGCAAAAACTAAAATGCATTCTCAATTACGTTTGACCACAAACGTATTTTCTCCCTGATTACGTTTGTGTTTGACGTATTACGAATACGTTTCTCATCAACGTATCTTTGCCATACTCTAGTCTTTATTATTTTTCTGTGATCTGCCTCGCCTCTACCCCGCCACCCACCAGTTGTTGCCCCGCGGCCTGTTCCGAGGGCTGACGGACCTGACGATCGGGTGCCTCGCGTCGGGGGCGGCTGGAGACCTCGCGTCCCAGCGCCAACGGGTGAGCGCCCGCCACTCGGAACCATAAAACCAAGTCCCGGATTTCACCCGGGGGATATTCTGGAGGTATTGTGACCGGGTGATGTGCCTCGTTGCTGGGGAGGTATGAGCCGAGAGTGGCGGGGTGTTATGGAGGTATATATTACAACTCGGTGTTGTTCCCGTGCGTGGATGAGCGCGTTTCTGCCGGAGGCAGGCGGCGTGTTGTGGTAGTATTCTGACCGCGTAATAGGGAGAAGGAGAGGCGGTGGTGGAGAGGGAAACAATGTTAAAGAGATGGTGGAATGTATGATTGGAGAGAGAGAAGCAAACAAGTTGGACGTGATCCCGCGTCCAATAACAGTGTGTTGCGCGCATCGATGCATTGTCCGAAGACATCCTGGCTACATTAGTCGGTCGTGTGAAGAAGAGTGAGTTTTACTCTCTGCAAGTCGACGAGTCTACAGATGTGGCCAGTCTTCTGGTGAACGTCCGTTACCTTTTCGAAGGCACGGTGCAGGAAGAGCTTTTTGTGTTTTTTATCTTGTAAACAAACGCCACGCGCGAGCAAACTGTTCTCTCGCCTAAAATGTTTGGGAACCGCTGCCCTACTGCACCTGAAAAGAGTTACACAAGTTTCACTTGAATTGCAGTGTTTGAAAAAAAAAAAAAAGAGTCACCTGAACTGACACCAAATGAGTAACGGTTTCAGATCCAAGTCACACAAGTTTTGTGTTTCAAGTCCTAAACAAGTCATTATCTTTCTTGTCTTCTGGACATTAGCCAATCATACTTTCCCTCTTGCTTGTGCAATGTGACTGGCTCATTCAAAGTATCTGTTGTCAGAAGTCAGATCAAAGTCCAAGTGTCGTCAAATGTCATTGGTGCTAAAGTCAACTTTAAGTCTTTACTTAACTTAACAACTCAGGTGAAATATCGTTCTATAGATGTTGCTGATTCAGTATCTCGTTGGTTGTGTATGTGTAGCAGGTGTGAATGACAAAGAAACCACAAACACAACTTTGATATTCTTCTGGTGTGTCAGAATGATCGGAATCTCTCTCCCTTAACCTTCTTAGATCGTTTTGTTCTTGTGTTATTTATAAATTGTGTATCTGCATCTCCCTCCCCTCACCCCTCCTCACCCTGGGACAAACCGAGAGCACCGTACACCCCGAGCCTCATCTGTCTGTTGGGCTGAGTGCCATTAACCACGGGGTCGTCGGTCCACAGGCTCAGCCAGTAGTTGGAGAACAGAGAGACCAGGTGGTGGGCGAAAAACAGCAGCAGACTGATGCAGGACAGAAGCACTCCGATGGCTTTCAGATAAGACCCGAACACAGACAGCTTGACCTGGGGAGGGAAAGGAGACCAGCTGGGGTCAGGCAGTGGTTGGGACCATCACATACTGCACTGATGCATGATGATGATGAATTATTAGCTCTGATGCTGTTGAGCATGTCAAGCTTCTACCTACCCGTCCAGTGCTGGCCTTGTCAGGCTCCGTCAGCTTGCCCACCTCAGGTTGCTTGGCTTTCTTGCCCAGCACCTTGTCCTGCTCACCCGTCTGGCACAGTTCGGTCACACTGCTGACTCCCGGACTGCTGCTTACACATGTAGCAATAAACATAAATGTGGTATATTGTATAGAGGAGCTTCAACAGGATGAACAGCTAGTATACGTCATGCTGATATTTGTGCATACTGGAGGTGGCTGCCTCAGGGTCTTTATCCAATATCATCCACGGTTATAACACCTGACAGTGTAGCATCACCTGTGCGTACTGTAGCAATTTAAATGATCTCGTCTCACATTATGAGTTAAAGTTGTCTTTTTTTACATTTTGGTAACATTTTCAAAAATGAAAATTTCACACAACCACAACGGGCAGCCTCATAGCAATTTTAGGGCCATTATTATGCTAATTAATCAAATCTCAAGAATGTTCACCTCCTTTGAACAGGCTGAAACGAGTAATTTACCACAAGTTTGTGACGTTAACATTTGGAATACAAAAAGTCAAGAGAAGATCAGGATGAAAATACAATTATGTAATATTCTTGCTTCCAAAACCCATGTGCAGAGCCAAATGAACAATGACTTTTTCTCACACTAACAGGTATTGTGTGTGTATCCAAAGTCTGTTATACTTCTTTTCTTTGTGCCACTTTTACTCACCCAACAAGAGCAGTTGTGCTGCCGTTCTCTGTTGCTTTGGTTCCACTCTTTGGCACAGTTACTAAATGTAGTTTTTGGAAAAACGGATTGATCCATAAACATTACCTGCATCCACTGCACCAAATAACTACTACGATCCCAAAAACTCCAAAACACTGTTTATGTTCATGGAGCAGATTTCGTCATTATCAGCATTGCAATTAATAACTTTAGTAAAGTGCAGTGTGCAGAACGTCTCACCATCGTCGGCAGTGTGGTCGACAGCAGCGTATGTTCGCTGAAACTCAGCGAAGGCGCCCTCTGTGGCCATGAGATGCTGGTAGGAGCCCATCTCTGTGATCTCTCCCTCCACCATGACCAGGATCAGGTCGGCCTGATGCAGGTAGCTCAGTCCATGGGTCACCAGCACACGAGTCTGCATACATCCACACAGATATTACATGCCTGTGTGTAAAGGTGATACCTGTTCTATTTTTTATTAAATATTTACTGCTCACTTTCATAATCATTGACGAACCTTCAAAACTACTGTACAGTATTACCATAAACAGATGTCAAAAAACTAAATTCTCAACCAGTCTGACACAATCTGTCTCAATCCATTAGTTTTGCCCTTGATCCTTGTCCGAGTCCTTTAAAGTCAGGGTAGGCCATTCACTCTTGCTATCGTTAGAAAAAAACAACAACATAAATATAATATCCTGCAGGAAAAGTTACAGCATTGGTAACAACAAAGATTACTGAAAATATTGGTGGAGCGTTTAAGAGATGGAGAGAAATGTTGCGAAGATTTTAGCCTTCGGCTAACTGTAGTTGGCTGCGGCTGGCTCACAGCTATGGTTATCAGAAAGTAACTAACAGCACTTACTCTCCATCTCTCCAATAGTTAAGCCTTCTGCATGAGCTCACTGCTATAATGCAGCCTCTCAAGAGCTTCGCCGATATTGTAGCTTGCTAGAGCCAAAAAAAGCAAAGACAACAGAACGGTAGTACTCATAGAGTTGCCGCAAAAAAAATAATTTAAAAGCTCCTCGCTAATTAAGATAATCAAAATGGTAGTAAGTTGCAGCCCTACTTTATAACGGCAACAGGATCACAATCATGATCGGGGCGATGTATGTAATGAATGACTAGTACTAGTACAGGTTACTGTGTGAAGTTTGAATGAACGACTAGTACAGGTTACTGTGTGAAGGATGATGTATGAACTGAATGACTAGTAAATGCTACTATTACTGTACAGCATCTGACAGGTAGATACTTTACCTTTTCCTGAAACCTGAAACCGTACGAACAAAGCTTCAGCAGTCACAATACATCAATGATTTTCTGTGATGTTGGATGACGATAAGTTTTCTACAGGTTGTTTTATTCCATATCTCTCATTTTGCAGGTATCTATATTTAATCTTTAGGCTCACTTAGTTCTCTTTACGTCTTGTAGTTTTCAAGTTGTGCATTTTCATTTGGCAGAGCGCTTCCCACTGTGTTGTTTTATCGGTCTATGTTCATACTAGTTCTGCCTATAACAACATAAATCACTATGAATAATTGGCAACAAGCAAATTGAAAATATGAGCTGTTCATACAATGAACCCTTATATGGTGCTTTAGGTTGGTTAAGCTGGAGATCACACACACCTTGTCCTTCAGCAGTCCCTGTGGGCCGACAACTTGATCAAAGATATGTTTTCCTACGTGAGCGTCGACAGCAGACAGCGGGTCATCCAACAGGTAGACAGCACGGTCGCAGTAGACAGCCCTGGCCAGGCTCACCCTCTGCTTCTGACCTCCAGACAGATTCACTCCCTATACAGATGGAGATAAAGCCAGAGACAAAAGTAAGGGTACTTCATCATTTAATGACTGTTCTGTTCTTTCTGCCTTCTTTAATGTATGTGCGTTTTAAAACTGTATTAAGACAGCATTTCATAAAATTGTCTCTGAAGTCTGTTCGCCGCGAAACCTCTTGCTTTGTATTTGGCTTCCATATTAACAGATGCACAGCTCAGGCGTGGCGAGAGATCTGAGATTTACAAACGTACACAGTGAAAATGATCTTTTGGCAGTATATTGATATCATAACAGAAACACTGGTATTACAGTTTTGATGTCTTTACCTGCCGATATATATGTCATCGACATAAAAAAAAAGCTAAAATGAATTTCTGTGTGGACATCAGACGCAAACGAGCTACAGCAGTTCAGTGAGGTAGCCATGAGTTGATACCTTCTCTCCAATCTCTGTCTCGTCTCCAGCTGGAAGGATCTCAAGGTCAGGCTGAAGCGCACACGCCTCCACCACACGCTGGTACCAGGCCTCTCGCCTCTCCTGACCAAACATGATGTTGTCTTTCAGCGTGGCATTCTGGATCCAGGCCTGCTGCGGAACGTAGGCCACTGAACCCTGCAGGGAGACAAACGCATTGGAAAATGTCATGGCATTCTGTAGTTGATGGTGAGCTGTCAGACAGAGCACATTCCTGCTTCCAGAGGATGAACCACTCTGTTTTAATGTTGCCACACCCCATCGGAGTGCAATATTGTCAACAGCTTTTAGACTGAAATGATCCTAGCCACTCACATTAATGGAAAAGCAGAATGATGTCATTAAATAGTTTGTTCCTCTGAACACCCCCTAACTCTGACTGCCACTTAAATCCTGTGAGCTGGCCAGACTTAAAGTGAACTTCTTGGCTGCTGTCCAGTTAGGAACAGAGTTAGTTTCAATAAAAAAACATTATAGAACGAGACAAAAAATAAACTAAAAATATAGTGCATATGTGCAGAATCAGTGTCTGTCATACCTACAGTTGTGTCCAACTCCTATCTGTGAACATGTTGCTACGGTGTGTGTGTATATGCAAAATACCGCCGTAATGTGTGGTTATAAACTGGTATTGCTCACAATAGCGGACCTGGCTAGAGCATGGCCCATTACGTTTTTAGACTTGTTGTCCTGGCACGTGACGTCATTCCCAATTCCTAATTTCCAAGTAAATGTAATTGTGTGCACTGCTGCTGCGAGTGTGTTTGTGTGAGAGAGCCAGAGCAGCCACCTTGACAGACACAGTTCCTTCCAGCTTGTCCATCTCTCCGAGCAGGGCCGACAGCAGCGAGGACTTTCCCGAACCCACGAGTCCCACCACAGCCACCAAAGAGCCTTCTGGGATACACACATTCAGCCTGCAGAAACACAGGGAGATTCAACCCAATTCACTTCCATTTAAGAAATAATCAGGTTAATTTCTTAATCAAGAAACAATTACATACTTATAAAGTAACATGTATTGCAGGTGTGACCCCTAATAGTTGACTATCTACCTGGTTAGACTGCCAATCTTAGAGTTCAATCGTCACAGTGGCGGAAAAATGCAGTAATGACGCAAAGGATCATTCCATTCGGGCTACAAGGGGGTGTTGTCTGACTTTACATTGAAGTACTTGGTTACTCCCAATAAATCATGACAATAGGCTGATAAAATAAAATTATAAAATAACTTTCAACTCCCCCCCCCCACGTGTCTTGTATTGAAATTTCTTTAGAAAGGGATGTCGGTATGGACAAGAGGAACAGCAACTCTTTCATTGTACCTTTGGGCATAAGAGTAATGTTTTAAAATGGACACAAACTAATTGAATGAAGTAGTGTGCACAAGTTGGTATTTTGAACATTACATTTTTGTTTTTATTCTTTCATTTACGTGAATGCGCTGAAGCATCCTGAGGAAAGATGACACCAACCTCTTGAGTGTCGGTGATTCAGCTCTGGACCAGCTGAAAACTCCATCCACTATGGCGATACTGTGTGAGGCTGGGGTGAAGAGAGAGGAGGTATATTAGTATACTGTATGTGATACCTCCATACATATACACACACACACACACACACAAATGGTAAATGGACTTGTACTTCTATAGCGCTTTTCTAGTCTTTCCGACCACTCAAAGCGCTTTCACACTACTTGTCATTAATCAGCCATTCATACACTGATGGTAGGGGCTACCATGCCCATAATCAGGACCAACTAACATTCACACACCGTAGGCACAGCTACGGGAGCAATTTTGGGGTTAAGTGTCTTGCCCAAGGACACATCGACATGCGACCTGCAGAGCCGGGTATCGAACCGCCGATCCTTTAAATGACGGACGGCCCTGCTCTCCACTAAGCCACAGTCGCCCAAGAAAAAGGATCTACACAACATGTGGAAATGTCAAATTCTGAGGGAAGAGGGAGGACACAACAGACAAAGCAATAGACAGAAAAGCAGTAGATAAGAACTCACAGCCTGCTACTGCTTTGTGCTCGACGCTGTCCTCCTGAAGCTCCTCGTGTGAAAGAAACACTCTCAGCCGCTTCAAGGACACACTGGCCTGAAGATTGACACAGAGGGAGGGAAACCCACTAAGACCAGTGGCAAGATGCACAAACATCTGAGTATATTCACACATAAAACTGTAGGCACAAAGGCAGAAATGTACAGACGCATTATTTTCATCAGATTTATAAGTGCAATAGATCTGAATCATTGTGGAACCGGGCACTAAACTAATAACGTCAAATGAGTGTTTTTGGCAGGACTTTAACAAAAACAGGACAGTACAAAAATAGAGTTAGATGCTTGATACTATTGTTTAATTTTAGAAAGAAGAACATTTTTTACTAAATTGAGCAATTGACATTAGTAAAGCTGAATCAACAAGTGCCGGTTCTATTTCATCCTTACTGACCGCCAGAGGCAGTGCTTAACACTGGATATCTTCCGTCTCGCGCATGCGCAGGTCGAATATTTATATCAACAAAGTCACTCGTGACCTCGGATGGCCCCCGTCATCTATAAGTTCCGGTGCCATCCTGAGCTCAGTCCTTTTTCATCTTCTCGCTACGCAGGTTGACTACCATGGTAGTAGAAAAAATATATATTTTGTCTTCGAGCAAGATATATTAGAGTTTGTCGCGGTAGCCTTGTGACCACCGGTCGGAGATATTGGTGGGACACCAATATCTGCAGCAGCTATCTTAGTGAAGAGAGCGTCCCCGCTCAGGTTAACTCAGTGGGGAACTAGCTAAACAAAGCTGATGCTGTGGCCATCAACTTTTAGCATTACAACTATCACAGTTAGCAGAGTGTTCTCGCTCAGGCTAACTCGGTGAATGCTAGTTATACTAGATCAACATTGATGTTGTGCCCATTGATGTTTTTACACATTGCGGCTGTCACAGCTGGCAGTGGCCTCACTCAGGCTAACCTGGTGGGACACTAGCTAGACTAAGTAATGCTGGATTGGGTCCATTGATTGCTGTAAACATTACACCATATCACGTAGCAGAGCGTTTCGCTCCGGCTAACTAGACTAAGTTAATGCAATTGATTGCTGTAAACATTACACCATATCAGTTAGCAGACCGTTTCGCTCCGGCTAACTAGACTAAAGATACTCGGTAAATACTCTGATTGTGTCCATTGATTGTTGTGAACATTACGGCCATATCAGTAGCGGATATCACAGTTAGCAGAGTACAGCAACTGTCTATCTGCGGCGTAGTGAGCTATCGTGGCTGTTTCCACAGAGTGCTCTCGCTCAAGCTAGCTGGTGGGACACCGATAGCTGCAGCAACTAGCCTCGTGAGGGGTGTGTGTGTCCTCGCTCCCCTCTCACTGGAAGGCCTGTCCTCCTGACCTGTTTCCACAGTGGCAGAGTGCTCTCGCTCAAGCTAGCTGGTGGGACACCAATAGCTACAGCAACTAGCCTCGTGAGGGGTGTGTGTCCTCGCTCCCCTCTCACTGGAAGGCCTGTCCTCCTGACCTGTTTCCACAGTAGCAGAGTGCTCTCGCTCAAGCTAGCTGGTGGGACACCAATAGCTACAGCAACTAGCCTCGTGAGGGGTGTGTGTCCTCGCTCCCCTCTCACTGGAAGGCCTGTCCTCCTGACCTGTTTCCACAGTAGCAGAGTGCTCTCGCTCAAGCTAGCTGGTGGGACACCAATAGCTACAGCAACTAGCCTCGTGAGGGGTGTGTGTCCTCGCTCCCCTCTCACTGGAAGGCCTGTCCTCCTGACCTGTTTCCACGGTGGCAGAGTGCTCTCGCTCAAGCTAGCTGGGGGGACACCAATAGCTGCAGCAGCTAGCCTAGTGAGGGGGTGTGTCCTCGCTCCCCTCTCACTGGAAGGACTCTGCAGCGACTAGCTTAGTAAAGAGAGTGTCCTCGCTCCCCTCTCACTGACTGTCCCCTGCCTGTTCTCAAGCATTCAGCAGAGCGCTCCCGCTCAGACTGATTTGGAATGCCGCATCAGCTAGTGAGACAAGGGTTCCACCAGAATCGCGGCCAGGTTAAACTCTCCCGGCTGTAGGACCTGTATAGCTCCTCTTCAGCCTGAGGACGGCCCTGACCTCTTGCCTTAGCCTTGAGCGGCATCACGCCTTGAGCAGTAGGGTCTGCTAGGCTGGCCGAAGTGGAACACCTGAGGCGTGAGGTCTACCTCCCCCTGTCAGGGCAGCTGAATCCAGCCCAACCTACCTGGTGATTTGTATGGCGCTGGCACGCCTGGCATACACAGCAGCTGGGACATCCACCTGTGAGTGCCTTCTTCAGGCGCCTTCCCGCCCTCACCACCTTTTCTGTTCCTCCCTCCGGGATCTGAGGGAGTTGCATGCATGCTGGAGACACCAGGGCTCTCTCCCGCCTTACATCAGACCATGCAGGAGGTGGCAAATCTGGCCTTGCACGTATGCCAGCCAGTTAGACGACTATTGCGTCCATCATAGTTTCCCCTGAGGAGACTCTGAGGCCGATGCAGGTGCCCTCGACCCAATGTCGGGTCAAAGCTGACCTGCTATCCAGGGCTTATGACACAGCAGCGCTGTGCACCGTATCGACAACTCCCTCTCCCACCTCATGTTTTCCCTCGCAGATTCTCTGCAGCAGGCTACTTCGTCGCTTCCGCTCAGTGAGGCTTCATTGCGTTTGCGCTCATGTCGAGGGAGCTTGGACGTATGATGTCCACCCTGGTTCAGACTCGCCGCCAGGTTTGGCTGGCGCAGTCACCCCTATCTGAGACATGTAGGAGGACCCTCCGTACTGTCCCAGTGGAACTTGGTGAGCTGTTCGAGTCAGCTGCTATACAGGCGCTTCAGCGAACTGTTAGAGCTAGCCAGACCAGGCAGCAGTTCTTTGGTCTTTGGACCTGGGGGTCCCACTTTGGCCCCACAAGGCCGTTTGCTCAGCCTCCAGCTTACCCTAGTAGCCGCCACAGGCCTCGGCGTCCTGCTTAGAGGCCGGACCGCTACCTATACAACCCTACCTATGTCCCCGAACCCCCGGCAGGGGGGCCAGGAGATGTCTCCGGTCCGGCTGTCGGGGTTCTTTCTCCCAGCAGCAGATTTCCAAGGGAGAGTGGTTCACGTCTATCGACGCCTATTCCCATGTTCCCATGGGGCTTCACCACAGGCTGTTTCTACATTTTCGCCTTTTAAGGCCGCCACTTTCAGTCCTGGGTGCTTCCATTCGGACTCTCCCATCTCCCCATGGGTGTTCACAAGGTGTGTTACTGCTGTCCTTTCCCCCTGCAATCACAGGGCGTGAACATACTGTCATACTGGGACGACTGGCTGACCTAGGCGCCATCCCGGCTTCAGGCGCCACAGGACACTGCTCGTCTTCTCTCACGTGGCCCGGTGGGCCTCAAGGTGAACATGGAGAGGAGCTACCTGAGCCCTTCTCAGAGCATAACCTTCATTAGTGTGGCCCTATGAGGGCCTGTCTGTCGCCCCAGCATGTGGACAACAACCCCCACAACCTCTCCCCCTTTCGAGGGGGCAGACGGCTGCCCTACATCCTTTCTTCGACTATTGGGTAAACTGACAGCTGCCTCAACTGTCGTTCCCTTGGGTTTGCAGATGGCTGAACAGCCTTCACTTGGATGCCAAGTGGCACAGATACAGGGCAATAATATTATCAAAACCGTGCCTATTCACTATCCCCATGGAGGGAGAGTGCATATCTGGCAAACAGTGCAGGAACCGAGCCCCAGGGGCTCAGTTACGTTCCACCAGCAGATTGTCACAACAGATACCTGCCTCTCAAGGCGGTGTGACAGAACAGGACAACCTGGGGCCAGTTGTCGGCTGAAGGACCACAGGTCCAGGTTCTAGGGCTAGCGCTAGCCCTAACCCTAACCCTAACCCTTCCTTCCATATTTGAAGGGACAGCATGTGCTTGTCCGGTTGGGCAACACCTCTGCTGTGATTTCCCATAAACTATCAATGGGGCACCATATCTGCAGAAGTTGCTACGGGGATCACCGTGCCCTTCTGACTTGGGAGGCCCCTCGCAGCCTGTGGGCAATGTACCCACCAGGAGAACGGAACCAGGTTGGGGTTTTCCTGTTCCGTCGCATGCCTCCACCGTGAGAGTGGCGGTTGCATCCAGACGTGTCGACCCACTGCCCCCACTGGGTCTCCCTGACGGGGAGGACCAGCCCTCTGGGTCAAGATGCCCTGGCTCACACGTGGCCAGAGGATCTTCTTATGCCTTTCCACCATCCCTCTGATCTTGCTATTAGCTGGTCAGAGTTCTTCCCCGACAGGAGGGATCTCCTGTCGCAACTAGAAGGTCGGATTTGGCATTCCAATCCCTGCCGCCTTCAACTATGGGTCACGGGAGGGCCCGACCGGATGCTGAGTGGCTGCATAGAACCAGTCTGACTGACTGTTCTGAATGCCAGTCTACCTGCCTGCAGTACAAAAACAGGTGGAAGCTGTTCTCTGACTGGTGTGCGGCTCAGAACAAGGTCCCAGTACAGCGCTCCGTGCCTGCTGTACTGAGTATCTACAGTCCCTCCTAGGCAAGGGCCGGTCTCCCCTGCAGGGGACCTACCCTTGGTACTGGACACCTTATGCTGATCTCCTTTCGAACCCCTGGCACGGGCAGAGATGGCTGGCAACCAAAACTGTGTGTCTCCTTGCCATCACTTCAGCTAAATGTGTAGGCGAGCTGCATGCCCTGTCGGTGAGTGAATCATGTCTGAGGTGGAACTCAGATGGATCAGGGGTTGCTTTGTGGCCTAATGCAGCGTTTCGCCCAAAGGTGCTGACACGCTCTCATATCAACCAGCCTATCCAGCTGGCGGAGTTTGACCCCCCCCCCCCCCCCCCATCGGGGGAGGAGAGGTCAGGGCTGCTGTGCCCTGAGAGCTTATGTAGAGTCCACCGCTTGCATACGGCGGTCGGAGCAGCTCTTTATCAGTTATGGTGGTCTTAAGAAGGGCTGTGCCCTTTCGAAACAGCGCCTGTCCCACTGGATAGTGGAGGCCATTGCCCAGGCATACAAGGCGAGCGGCCGTCCTCTACCATCCGGAGTGAGGGGCCACTCTACCAGGAGTGTCTCCACGTAATGGGCAGCCCTGAGAGGGGTGCCTGTGGAAGATATATGTGCGGCAGCCTCATGGGCATCACCGAGCACATTCACTAGACACTACAGAGTGAACGTTGCCACCCCTCACCCACTGGGGAGGGTTCTTGGCCAGCTTCCTCTGCCTGACCTATAAGAGGTGGGTACTGTGATTCCTCGTGACTCTTTTGGTATAAGTCATCCAGTGTTAAGCACTGCCTCTGGCGGTCAGTAAGGATGAAATAGAACGAAAGTTACGAATGTAACTACGGTTCTATGAATCCTGGATGACCGCCAGAGTTCTTGGTCATTCGGAATCCCGTGAACTCGCGAGAAGATTCCATAGGACTGAGCTCAGGATGGCACCGGAACTTATAGATGACGGGGGCCATCCGAGGTCACGAGTGACTTTGTTGATATAAATATTCGACCTGCGCATGCGCGAGACGGAAGATATCCAGTGTTAAGCACTGCCTCTGGCGGTCATCCAGGATTCATAGAACCGTAGTTACATTCGTAACTTTCGTTAGTACGGAAGAGCATTCAGGAAAGAAAAAAAAAAAAAAAAAAAAAAAAGTATACACCTTACCTCGCATACAAGAAAAGACCTTATAATTCTGAGAATTGTTAAGGAACGGTTTTACCATAAGACCACATCTCTCCCTTACATTTCATGTCCACCTCATAATTTCACCAACAGCTCTAGAAAATCTGGTCTGAAGTGAGCGTAAGGGGCTACCAGTTCATGTGTGTGTCAAGACGTACAGATGTTCATTGTGCGCACACATCATTTATACATCTTGCATCAGTAGTGGGAGATTGACAAGGACTGATTGCAGTTCCAATTGAGTTCCCCATGCCTGCAGAAACCAAACAACAATACTGTAGAAAGATAGTTAACTCTTTTCCTATCAAGTCATCGACCTGAAATCACGTCTTTTGATGCCCTAAGTTTACAGCAGACAGGCAGCGGTGCAGCTAAGCGCTACCACAACACAATATTATATATAGTTTCAATAACTCATATGAAATATGTTGCAGCACATTAAAGGATCGGCCCTCACAAATTAGTAAAACATACTTTCTCACTACCCTCTTGTGATATCTGTCCATGCACATAGGTTTGGTTTCATTGAGTGTCGTTTTGACTGATGGAGTTGGTAGTGCTCACAGCAGACAAATTACATTCAACAAAACACAATTCAAGAGCAATGCATCTTTTGACAAGATGTTCCCTTCGTTGCTCTGAACAATTGAGCTGTGAATAGCGAGGGCTCCAAGCTAGAGGTAGTACTTTAGTATTATTAATCATTATTATTAATGTACAATGTCCAAGAACAAACAGTGTTAAAAGAAATTTATGGAATTCTTCCAAAACATCTGCGTACCGGTAGTAATATAAAACTAAGACCCCATGTTTCCACTGTCTGTCTAAGTGGATGTCATTCAAGACCTCAAAAGGACCAGTGTGTAGGATTAGGGGGATATATTGGCAGAAATGGAATGTAATAGTCACAATTAGGCTTTCATTCGTGAATAATCACCTGAAACCTTGAAAATTGAATAGTTCGCATAATCTGGTTGAACTTCATATACTTTTTCTGCTCTTGAAGCATAGGTCATCCCAGAGAACCAATAAAAACAAATTGAATTGTCAAGTTGTCATATTGACATTTAACATGTGTTGATTGATTCACAATGTCAACTCTTGCTTTGAGTAACATGCAAGAAAACATTCCACCTTAAATTTGCCGGAAGCTGCCGGTAGCCTTTGAGCTGCACAGTGAATTGATTTATTTTTTCTCAGTCTATAGCTAGCTAACTGCTTCATTTGCTCAAGTTAATAATAATACTAATAACAATCTCAGAGACAGATATATCAACGCCTGGACAAATACAACCAAAACTATCTGCATGAGGAGATACCAGTAGAGGGAATGAAGTTGTTTTTTGTTTCGTCATTCAGGTGAATGAGCCCTTTAAAACATTCTGAGTTCGGCCCTGGATTCAGGAGTCCTCTGTGTGTTATTTCACCTGCAAAGCCTTCCATTCCAGTGATGGTTAACCAGGAAATGGTTTTATAAGACTGGGAAGATAGGGAATGTGATTTGTGCAGATCCAGATGTGATTATCTATATCTCTCCTGATGTTGCTCAGAGGGAACGTGAGGTGAAGGCTTTTTATCTTGACAGCTGAGTTCTATGACCAAAGTCAAACACTGGACCTGTTCCATTCCCCATTTTCGTACTCATTGAAAACCAAACATGAAAGGTCAAGTTCCACAGTGGAGACAGCCATGGAGGCTCACTAACCTGCACCATACTACTGATGACCATTGGCAGCATGTTAAGAGGGAAACGCAGGATGTTGAAGAGCGCCAGTGACACAAAGGCCTTCTGGGCATCGAGCACGTTACGCTCGTCAATCAGCACATACACAGTGAAGGTCGACAGGGCAACCTGTACAGTGACACAGCAGGAGGGAGAGAGAAAGACATCAAAATGATATTATAGTCCTTTTCAACTGATTGGGATGTTTCCATTTGCAGAAAATGAGATAAGCAAAGTCCTTTTCCCTACAAACGTTTTGAATTTTAGACACTTGATATTTGTGATCTTGTCACTCCGTCATCTCTTCCAGTCTGTATAGATGCTGCTGCCTGCTTGGGTGTCTGTACCAGCTGAACTACATGATGCCATGTCCACATGATGAGATGAAATGATCTACGCATTTTTCTTTCCTCATTGTGGTGCATGTCTGACCTTCTGTGTTGGACTCACCAGGAAAGGTGCACAGATCCAGGTGAAAGTGGACATGGCACCCAGGTAGGCGGTCTTCTTCAGGACCTGCAGCTCACTCTCACGGATCTCTGACACCTTGTCTTTGAAGGCCAGCTCCCAGGCATACAGCTTGAGAACCTTGATGCCATTCAGCATCTCATTCATCAGCTTGATGCGATTGTCTTTACTCTTCATCTGAGCAACCTGCTCAATAGACACAAAAAATGTCAAGAAACAAACACAAGTCAGACAATGCTACAAACTGACACAAGCCCGACTGTGATCCTTGATCCTCAGTGCTAGCAACCTGGTTGAATAGGACCTGTGTGTGTGTTCCATCTGTGTATGAATGAAAATAATATGTGCTCGGTTGGATATGCCCTGACTGTCAGTGAACACACCATCTACAGGTCTTTGAGCCATCTGAACACTAGACAGGCTGCAGAGGGAATACGTGGAAGTAATCATGAAGTTTTGTATGGCTTTAAAAGGAAAGATTTGTGGGAAAATGTGTGTCCGTGGAAAAGTCCCACCTGGTAGGTTTTGGTTTTCATGGCGATGACAGCATTAATGGGAACCATGAGAACCATCACAGCCACTCCAGCCAGCACGGATGGACCCAGGTTCTGCACAGCAACACATCAAAAGTAGAATTACCGCCTTATGGTTGTATGCCGCCGTCAACCAGTCATGTTGTAGTTTACATCCATCGCTGTCCAAAACATAATGCTTCCATCTACAGCTGTTCAACCAATGAAAACACATAAAGAAAGCATTTCTTCTAACATCAGCACTATGACAGACTTACACTGGAGGAACCACTCATGTTCACTGGAAGCATTTCAGAAGCGTCATCCAGCACACATCCAGTTGTTTTGATAACATTTTTGTTCCTTTACAGCAGATTGCTGCTTCATTGATGTTGTACCAGATACTTTGCTCTGTTACCTCGTCATACATATTGTACATCATACATACACACTGTATCTACGTACAGACCAAAAAGCTGCGACAAAGGCAGAACTTGACATTTTAACATTTGTTTGCAGCTTCAAGTTTTCCACTAGCTGTCCATGAAGTCAATCATAAAAATGGCCAATTTTATGATATTATTAGCAAGGTTCTTGGATGGCTGCTGGTGCTAATTTGCTGCGTTAGCGATGTTTGGCTTGTTGTGTTCAATAAAAAAAAAGAGAAATGAAAAAAAGACAAAAGCTTATACATAAAAGAAAATAAAAACATGCTTACAATATATTACTCTTATGTAGCAAAGTATCAAAAAAAGTTCTGTTTTAATCTCTGTATTGTTTGGAACTTACCACCATCTCACAACTACACTGCTGAACCATTGTGTCTTTAAGTATTGAGATGTACTAATTGGTTTCATGTAGTTCTGTTTATTTCTTTGTTCCCTGTTCCAGAACTGACCCCTGCATAATGTCCCACCACAGCAGGTGTTTATTGCTCGTCCACCAGAAGACACTGCAGGCTGCCGTTCAAGTGTTTAAGTTGGCAGTCCAAAACCTGCCCACGTGAGACTACTTCTGCATGGAACTGTTGGTGATGTTAGTGAACTTGGACCAGTGTGCTACAGTGTCAACGGTTGCTCTGTAACCCTACCTGCCAGAGAAAGTAGAGGGCGAGCACCACCTGCAGAGGGGCGGACCATATCATGTTGATGTAAGTGATGAGGTCCATGAAGCGCTGAGCGTCCACCGACATCAGGTTGACGATCTCTCCCACCGTGGAGGTGCGGCGTGCTGCGCTGCTTATAACCAAGGCCTGAAAGAGCAGAGTCCAACTGTAGATTCAAAGCCAAAGCATGCAACTGACCGGGAGAATAATTAAGCCAGTCAACAGAGAATATTTTAAGTTACTGAAAGTTTTAATTAACTTTGAATTTTAGTTTGTTCTAAAAATATCATGATGGCTTAATCTGCCAAGTAAAAACCTATTTACACAGAGGAGGAAGTGAGTACTACCTGGAATGAAACACTTCCTTGCTTGTTATGTAGTCTGTTTTCATATCGTTTCCGTTAGGCTTTATTGTATTTCTATAGTCGATACCAAAGACATTTTAAAAAAAAATGACAGTTATTCTTTCCTGTACCTTCCTGTAGACAGCTCCTATGATGGCAGTGCGCAGACGCATGCCTGACACAAAGCAGACATGAAAGTACTTCTGGAGGATGAGCGACTGCACACAGGTACATATGAAGAGGAGAGCTGTGTAGAAGTAACCATGCCAGTAGGGGGCACTGGAGTTGTTGACGAAGCGTATCAGCAGCCTGGACATATCGAGTGAAGACAATTATCATATTAACACTGAGTCATAATGAAATCACCAACAAAATGTTGTCCATTTGATCTTCACAACCCTTTCAGAGATTAGTGAGCTTTGTCTCAGGTAAAGGAAAACATTGCTGCTGATTATGAGACTGTCCATTCTGGGATAAAAGGTCGGTGTATTTAGAAATTACAATAGCTGAATTAAAAGACAAAAAAAGGTCTTTGCCTCTTTCACAGACAGTGGGACAGATGTGTCCTTGGAGGTCTAGGTCTGTGTCTCCGCAGCCAATCAGGCAGTCTACAGAGGAGTCACCCTGTGTCCAGCCTCACAAAGACTAAACCTAAGGGCTATCCAGGCAGGCCTCGACCGTCCTCGTCTTTCTTATCTCTAGGAAATGTCCCATGGATGGGTGACAGAGCACCAGTGGAACAATTCATGTTATAAAGAATGAGTATGAAAAGTAAAATTTTACTCCAGGACAACTGACAAAAAAGTGCCTCAACAAAGAGTCTTCTCAGTCGAAAACAGATGAATGCCTTGACTAACATCACATTACTTACATCATATTAGGGTTGTCAAGGTATATTCTAAATTTGAATATGCATCTGAATAGTAAAATAAACAAACACATAATTGATATGAAAATTAATATTAAATTGTGAAAAAACCCAGCACTACCATGGCTGTCTGCCTCGCACACCCTGAATGTGCTGCATGACGGGAGTCAAATGTCACTTTCATTATTGAACATTAAATGTAATGTTTTACTGGGAATCTTCACTGGAAGTGAGACGTGAGCGGCGTAAGCGTGAAGCTTGGGACATCTCCAGGACATGCGTGTGTGGGTGGAAGGTTCCTTTTAGCACCGGTTACAGGTAAAGTCCAGGTTTTCTTGGTCCAGAATTATATAGTCTGCATGGAAAGGTGGCCCTGACTTGGGGCCCAGCCTTTGCCTGCCCCAAACTTTTCTATTTGGCCCATACAATGTAAGTTTGTGTATGAAAGGTGCATGTATGAAACCCATATGCATCAATGATTCATTTTCATTTCATATGAAACAGATAATGCTACAGGGCAATGTCATTCCTTTTGAAAGTGTCTGTATGTTTGAGAAAAACGTTCTCACCGGAGGATCTCAGGCCCAACGAACATGAGGACGTCCTGGATGATCTTATAGAGGCAGGAGATGAGGAAGTAGGGCCCGAAGGTTAGGCACAGGGCCCAGAACAGGGAGGGCTCCTTTGTTTTTTGGGCTTTTACAATCAAGATTTCAGACTCCTCCACAGCTCGGCCCTCTTTGCCCTCGCTGTTCGTGGCTTTCTTGGGAGAGTACAATGTTTTCTGCTCCGTCCTGAAAGGAGACAATGGAAGGAATGGCAGACTGCTTTAATAATATATTCTAAATAAAATAGTTTGTCGATAGGAGAGTCATCTATGATTTGTGTGTTCTTTTTGTCCACCTGTAGTCCAAGATGAGATCGCCACACAAGACTGTGTTATTGTGAAAATAAATGAAACGTGAAAGTGAGGAATTTTAAGTGCAGTAAGTTGAGACTTCAGACCGAAGCTGCTTGTCAAAACATCTTATATGGAAAGCAAAATATTCCTCTTCCTATGTACATCAAATCTAGCAGGTGTAGTTTTACCAGGGTAACAATGTTGAACACTTTCGGTAGATTTCTTTGAAGTGGTCGTGCTCTGCTGTACTGAGCTCCTGACCTTTTGACCTTTTGGCACTCTGTGTTCCAGCAGCCCACCAGCTGTGGGACCACTCTATGGGAGCGGTCCTCAGAGTTCAAAGACCACAGGTCCTTTTCCTCCAGTGGGCGCTTGTAGCCCGTCACCATCATCCTGGTGGAGACGAGAGGGGCAAGAGGAGAAGCAGAGAAGCATTTAAATCAAGTGACTCAGATTAACACCGTGTATATCATGTTCCATGTCTTTCACCTGAAAGCATGACACAGTTCTGCCAGGCTGGATTGGTAAACTGACCTTTACTGTTTTTGTTTTGATTTTTCCCACTGAAGAATAAGACAGCTTGATTTTCACTTGAAACTGTTTGTGACGATACAATAAAACCAAAATTTGCTAAATATAGACCAAGCCAGGGAGTTAGTAGTAAATAGTAACAGTACCTGCGCAACAATGTTCCAGTTCATGTAAAAGCTTTCCAAGGTATTTTGTACCACTTACAACACAGAAGGACAGACTGTTGACATCCGTTTCAATAGCAGAGACAACATTATACCGTGGGGAAGAAAAATGATTTCCAACCCAGAAGCCTCAGCTCCTCCATGAGAAATGCTTAAGACTGAGACCACATTTAAGATTTTTGTATTCAAGTGTACTGTTCAACCATTAACAATGAAAGAAACCATGACCTGCAACTTGTTCTTGAATGATAATCAAATGCTAGAGAATATCATTTTCCCACCATTACTACCATGATCACATTTTTGACCAATCTTTTAAGACTTTGGCCAGAAATCTGACAGAGGATGGGTTCACAATTGATCAAGTCTGTCTTTAAACAATACTTGCATGCCCATGTGAACATTGAAACATGTTTTGATGTCGTAATCATTCCTCATGTTCCTGTTCTAATCTTCCCAATAATCTCATCTAATAAGAGAAAGACAGCTGGAGAATAGACACAGCAGGTCATTAGACTGCACTGTCTGTAAATACACACAACAATCCACTCCACTGGGATATTAACTGTCTGCTTACCTGGTGATCCACCAGAAGGATATTCTGGAGAGAAAATTTGCTCCAGGCTCAGGGCAGGGATTCTGTAGACACAAATATTACCAAAACATTTTTTAAAAAGCCGATTTATTGATCAGAGAATGAGGTTTTTATTAACATCTAAATCCCGCTCACGAATATGGACGCCGATTGTAAATAACACTTTTTCCTCAGAGTCATCAAATCTGATAACTCAGACACAAAACACATTTTTAGATTCAGTTTGACTTACATTTACCGAGAATATCATTAACTACGAACAAAAATCCATAAATCTGCTTAGAGATCATAGAGAAGAGAGAGAAAAAAAAAAAAAAAAAAAAAAAAAAAGGGGTTTTTGATTTTGTCTGAGGGGGGCCAATTGTGTCGGACTTCGGAAGCCTCTAGATTAGATTAGATTATAAAACTTTATTGATCCCCAGTGGGGAAACTCTTGCCACCCAAAAACTCATACAGACGACACAGTACACAACAACACAGTACACGGCAGACAAAAACATATTACAAAGGATAAATAACACCAGACAATGCCATATAAAACATGATCGACATCAGAAAGATAAAAACCTCTCAAGGTCTACTCTTCGATATATATGAGTGACAGAGTGACAGATTTACAGCTTGATGTAGTCTCACCGAGTCTTTGATGGCTTCGGAGAAGAGAGGCGGCTGGTCCGTCAGGCAGGACAGGAACAGAGAAACCAGCAGCAGAGCATAGTAGATATAGAAGGTGGTGTACCTCCACACACACACCGTCGACGGCTAAAATAAAAAACATGTTTAACCCGTGTGAGATATTTTTTGAGGTATGTTTGCTTTATTAATCAATGTCTCCCCTGAAGGTAACCGTTTTTACTATTTACTAATTACATGTGCCACACCAAACCAGTTACATATCTATAGGTTTATTATTAACTCTATTAATCCAAATGTAGTTCAGCCCTGCTCGTTCAAGACTGACCTGGTCCAGGGCCTGGAAGATCTTGGACCTGAAGGTGACTGTGGCACACAGCAGTGCCAGCAGCCAGTAGATCAACATCACTCCAGACGACTGAACCCCTTTCATCCGTTCGTACTGGATTAACAGGGTGGCCAGCAACTGGAGCACAAACGCATTCAAACACCATACAAATCTTACTTGAAACAAACAAAAAATCTCTTTTACTTTTGCAGCTCTACCACATTCTTCTCAAGCTCAAAACGTGTTTAAGGGTTCCCTTTCTTTTTGCTAAAACCTTCCCTTACACACAATGGATGGACTACATATCCCATCAGGCCTTTGAACGCTCTGGAATTCCATTGGAGGAAATAGATTACTGAACTACAAAGGAGTCGAAATTTTCTGATAACATTTTTTCCTTCCCGACGCTGAATACTGATTACAATACATGAACTTTGGTATCTGTCGATACAGAGTACTGATTCCAAACCAGCGAGTTCAAATCTATAAAATAAATATATTATTTTTTTCAAAAAGCTGTACACTATTGACTTAGTAGTACTTGTTTTATGGCCAGCATGCATACAGAGAATGAATGCCATAGAACTTTCTTTTATTATCTGGACAGTCATGACTGGCTAACGTTAGCCTCCCTGCTAACACTGCTCGGCATTTCTGATACTGGTATCGGAGCAACTCATAGAAAAGGATGTCTGGAGTATTTGGTTTGATCTGCCGCTATAGACCTGGACTGGATAAGTGTACTGTAACCTTTTAAACAGTCCTACTGTCCCACTACAGTCAATAGAATTTCTATGGTTGGTCAAAACTTAGCTTCAAAGCCTTTTGCACTGTTAAGGTGCAGACAAAGATAACGGTAGCCTATAATTCCCTGTTTGAGTGTATGATGCATTTGTTTTGAGCTACACACCAGAACCACGTACTGCTCTTTACTATGTGCCAATAAACTATACTTATATAGAAAACATGCAGTTTGAATTTCTCCTTAACACATTTAATCTTCACGATAATACAAAAAAAAAATCTAAACTAAAACAAAATAACATCTGAACTGAAATATTCCAGAATATATAACCGTAAAAAAAGGTTTACTTAAAAAACAAAAACTACACGAAGAACATCCAAGATCCAAAACATCAATATTATGATAAATCCAAACAAATATTTGCTCTACTTCAAATAGAGGTTATTGGGTGAACCCTTTCTATATAAATGACAAAGAAAAACTCTCACCATGGTAAAGCCCAGTAAGGTAGGACTGACTAGGTGGACGGGTGCAGGGACAGAGCTGCCATAACTTCTTTCCCAGAAAGAAAAGAAAACATCTGACCAGCAGATGATCCACAGTAGAAGGCCAACAGCCTGTGGAAAGAAGAACAACTTACAGCTTTCTGTTTGATGGAAAACCTGTGGCTTTTACTAACATCATACTAATGCTGCATTATTGTCAGAGTGAGCGCTCTTTTTCCACTTAGCAAGGTTAGACACTAAGAAAAAGTCATGTTTGCATTATTTTGGTGATTATAGTATGCGATTATGTGATAAATTATGTAATTATTTGGAGTGTACTGGAGCCCTTATTCTATATTTAGCAATGTTTCTATACACAGACATGAGACAGAACTAGAGCTCTCTCATGAGAGAGAGAATGACCACAACCTGGCACTCGAAATAGGAAGGTGCAAAAAAACCATGACACCCAAAATCAAACTGAATGTGTGGTCACCGTTCGAATGGTGAAGCTAGGAATAATAAAACAAATGACATTCTCACAATTGTAAAAATACCTCCCAAAATAATCACATCACTCACAGTTTTAGCTTTGTTAATGTGACTCATACATATGTAGCCATGATCGTGGCTACGGAGGTAGATGAAATAGATGGGGGCACATATCCAGAGGTAAAGGCATGGCAGCCACACCAGGACAGTGTTCTGGAAGCACTGGGTGAAGTCTGGGTTGGCAGTGTACCAGGTACGGTTCCAATCCTGGTAGAGGAAAGAAGAAAGAAAAACATCTTACTTAAACTACCTGATTAAAACACCAGCTGAAAAATGTCCTCATTGCTCGCTGACATTAATTTCACGTGTAATTTCAGGTACAAAAAAAAAAAAAGTCCACCGATTACTACACATGAACTTTTCATCCAGAACAGCCAAACACCGACAGATACACAACATAATTTTACCCGCGTATAAAAACTGGTGACACAGGAAGTGTAGGGCCATGCTCAAAGACGAGAGCCAAGAGGGTCGCATTTTAGTTTAGTTTAGTAATGGAGCCGCAATAGCTATGATCTAAAGCAGTGGTCCCCAACCTTTTTTGCACCACGGACCAGTTTCATGTAAGACAATATTTTCATGGACCGGCCTTCAAGGTGTGGCGGAAAAACACCACGAAATAAAATTATACGATCGGCATGAAAACAAATATAAAATGCATCACTAAATACAACTCACAAGAACGCTGAATCAGTGGGAGCCCTAAACTTGTTTCTCTGCAACGAGACGGTCCCATCTGGGGGTAATGGGAGACAATGACACCTGAAGTGTGTTCCTTATGTCCAGTCTACTTCCTTTTGTTTTGACTGCTGTCACTGCAGAACATCCCGCTTCACAAAGAGGATGTGTGAAATGGAAGCAGGGTTTTCAGTACTTTAGTGGCGATCTCAGGATATTCAGCCTGATTTTAATCCAAAACACCAGCAGAGTTGTTGTCTCAAACATACTTTTAAGACCACCGTCTCCAGCAATCTCCAGCAGCTGATCCTTTGTTGCCACATATACTGCAGAGCGGGTTTGGCGCGTCAGAATTACTCCCGATATTTAATTAGACTCCTGATATTGTCTGTTAAATGAAGCTTTCTTTGTCTTGGAAGTTGTAGGCTCTTCTTCTGTCTCCTTAGTGGGCATTTTTCCCTTTGCAAAGAAGCTCTCCAAAAGTTATTTACTCATTTTCGCTAGTTTGCGGGCTTAATTTTTGAGGAACCGTATCACGTGACCGAGACAAGCGTCTTGACATGTGTCAAGAGGACCAGGCGGATGAAATTGCGAGAGAATCCGGTCATTTTTCAAAATAAAACTTCTTTCAGACTCTGATAATCAATAAAACGGAAATAATAATATTTATTCTTTCTGTGCGGCCCGGTACCAAATGATCCACGGCCCGGTACCGGTCCGCGGCCCGGTGGTTGGGGACCACTGCTCTAAAGCAAAGTTAGTCTTCCTGGGGTCCACAGACCATGGATGTATGAAGAGAACTGGATACAGCGGTGGAGGTCGGGGCCCCGTTCATTCATATAAATGTTGCTTAGTGGCACATGAAGCAAGACAAGTTTGACTTCAAAGTATAAAATTTAATTCCGGCAATCTTTTGCATCACTGGGCCCATAGAGCTTGAGTTCAAATGGCATTCAAACAATTGCCAGTAGGCTGTTAGCTGATCCGTTTCCATAAAGTTAGGCTGAAAAACAAACTGTTTCATTCCTTCACGACTGCCAGTGGCAGTCAAAGTGATCAAGGTCAAGATCTTATGCAAACAAAGTCCCGTGCATGACGTGTAGGCTACCTGCCTGTTCCAGTTATAAATACCAGGTGGTAGCCTACACCGGCCTCTTTGATCTTCTTGACGTTAGTCTGGCGTTTACCGCAGCTTCATCGCTCCATTAGATCTCTGTTTTGGTTCTATATTTTGCAGGTCTAAGGGAGGTAAGCACATTATGTGTTGTTTGGCTTATGATACTACAACTTGTATGGCTCATATTGGAAACACCGTCTCTGTTCTCCTCCTCGCCCAATCAGCAATGGAGTAGCCAAAGCGTGAAGTGGCAGATTGGCTGACACGAACAATGTGGCACTTCATGCGTTCGGGTTGATGACCAGAGAACTATGTCGATTGATGTCCACCCTCGTCGTGACTCGCATTGGTGACTGTCTGACATTCACAGGCAAACTCTACGAAAGCTCCCTGGTGTGCCGGGCCAGAGGCTGAGAGGGCATTAGAGCGCAGGAAGCTATATAGCTAGGCTTCAGAAGCCTGGGGTCATCGGGGTAAAGGCATGGGAGTCATCGGGGTAAAGGCATGGGGGTCATCGGGGTAAAGGCATGGGGGTCATCGGGGTAAAGGCATGGGAGCCCCAGTTTAGCGCTCCAGGAATCGCCAGCAGTGGCAAGGGTGTGACTGGTATCTGAAGGTCCTCAGATCCAGAGCAGTCGTTTGTCTGCTACAGTGGGAAAAACGGGATGTGCGCTGTCTAAACAGAGGCTCTCCACATGAGTCATCCACTTTGGTTGCTGCCAATTCAGGTCTGTGAATTCCAGAATGACTGCCAGTCATGCTAGTGACTCTGAACCTATTTTTGGGGGCAAGAGGATTCTGAGAGGCTGGGTGTAGGCTACCACTTGGTATCTATAGCTGGGAGACACAGGTAGCCACGTCACGCACAATGCAATAACATCTGGACAGCACAGAGACATATCCCATTTGTGTGCTGCCACTGGCAGTCCTCCAGGAAATCACAGAACCACAGGTACATTCGTAACTCACGTTCGTGCCAGAGTGCGCTCAGGTGCCTAGAGTTACTTTTTACGAACGTAATGCGAACAATGGGGGATATATATATATATATATATATATATATATATATATATATATATATATATATATATATATATATATATATATATATATATATATATATATATATATATATATATACATATATATTTCTCTTTTTCGTAAGTGTCTGTGATGTAGTGCTCACTTACAATGATATTCGCCGCAGCACATTTAAGATGCGGCTTGAAAATCGTCGATAATGTTGAATGTGTGACGACAGAAGCACACGACTGCTGCTGTTCGGTGAACACACCGGTACCGCGGACACCGGGCAGTTTAAGGAGCTGTCGGGACGTAACAGCGGGTAGTTTGAGAACCTTACCACGCTGGGTCTCCTGATGCACACCAGCCTCAAACCCTTTCTGCTTTTCTCCAACGACATGATGTGCGCTCCATGACAGAAGACGTACAAGTGTCCCGGTGAGGTCGATAGTGTTCTAAAACATTTGGATATAGACTTGGAGACAACGCGCTGC
This sequence comes from Lycodopsis pacificus, assembly GCA_028022725.1. NCBI lineage: Eukaryota > Metazoa > Chordata > Actinopteri > Perciformes > Zoarcidae > Lycodopsis > Lycodopsis pacificus. Next base: position 21,674,992 of record CM051702.1, read on the forward strand.
TGTGCGTGCTCGGTATTAACAAACATGGACCCAGCGGCTCGTGTTAAGCCCCTTATTGAACCAGGTTACCGTTACTGTTACATAGAATAGCTGCGTTGTCGTGTTATTTGGCATCGGCAGGTGAATAACTTACGGGGCTGAGTGGGGTCTATTACCATGTGCCGGGGTAGCTAATAACAACTGGAAAGAGTTGTAATATAAAGGAAAATAAATACAGGTCGTGAAAATAAACTTACCCAAAATGGATCGGAACTGTCCAGACTGCAGAACTTGTCAGGCCCCATTCGCAGCGAGACAATATAAGTTTAAGCCCCGACTGCTTGGAGTGTTTTGGACGCAAAGCTTTCGTTTTGTAACCTGAGGTTAAACCGGAAGGTTGCTTCCTCGTCTTCTTCTTTGGTAGTTTATAAATCCACGTGAAAGGTATATACTGCCACCTGCTGTGCAGTGTGCAGTGGCTGATCTAAACACAGCAACGCTTAGTAGTGGGGAACAGCACTATCACAGCAGCAACAACCACAACAGTTATATTACACAGCACTGAACGGTACTCTGCGGTCCATCAAACACGTAATAACACGGTAACAGCAGTTCAACTTAAACCAACTAGAAAAAGCATTTCCTGCTGAAAATGCGTTGGAATGCTGAAAACTGAAATTAATTGCAAAAACATTGCTGAAAATAGATATCCAATTCAAAAACAATTGCAAAAAGCTGAATAATTCAAAAAGTTTAAAGATTACAAATATGAAGTTATATCACCCCTCTCCTGAAAGAGCTGAACATTTTGATATTCGAACTGTTTCTGTAACTTAAAAGAATTCCATCGGTAGTGATATTTGTTGTAGTAGTACTAGAAGTTGTAGTTGTAGTAGAAGTATTATCAATGTCATCGTGACATCATCCAACTGTTTCCTCAGCTTGAGCAGCACTCTCCATGACAAGCAACAGTATCGCCACCTTGCTGGAAACAATATAATAATGCCACAAATCGCTATGATCCAACAATGTGTATTGTCATACACATTGCCCAAGTCTATGGCCCGGACCGTGCCGTTTGTATTACAATAGCGCGCTGAAATCAGGTGTATTCTATATGGCATAATAACTGATGGATGATAGTCGTTCATATGCAAAGCTGAGGAGGATGAAGGTAAATGCTTGACGATCTACAGGACATTCATGACATTCAATCCATGTAGAAGGGAGATGAACAGGGACCATCAGGTTTTCTATTTAATGCCAACACAGAACAATCACAGATTTAAGCAAGCTGGTATGTGAGGGCTCACTGTGGACTAATAATGGATTATCTAATGTCTCTGTATACTGAATATATAAAGTCATGTTCCTATAGGGCCTGCATTATATTAGTGGATTACTACAGAACGATACTATCAGCATTATATGAACAATGGTTATTTGTACATTAAGGTCTAATTCAAGATCACAAAGCTTGTGTATAATCATGTCTATTGGTCACTTTCTGTTACAGATTTACACATTGACACATAAAGTGGCCAGAATAATAATTGAACAGCTTTAGCTGCTGGTAAAACTAACAAACAGTTATAAAACACTCTGACTGTAATGTTACCACAGCAAACGTATTGTTGTCAGGATAGTTTGATGAAAAAGACTCGTTTTACATTAGAAATAACCTGTTAATTAGCTTAGTGGTTTATTGTCAGTTTAATAGAGAGATGAAGTCACGCCCTTTACAGTGTCCTGTGGGACTTTACTTTATAACTCGACAGTTCGATCCTTGGCTGGGACGTGTCATGTGTCGAAGTGTCCCTGAGCAATACACTGAACCCCTAACAGCTCCCCGGGCGCCTGTCATAGTCAGCCCACTGCTCAATATATACAGGTACAATGGCCACAGCACTGCTGACACCCAACCGCCTGTCCATCTCACGCTTCATTTTACGCTCCCTCCTGAATAAGACCCCGAGATGCTTGAACTACTTTTCTTGGGGCAGTGACTCACTTCCAATAGTTTTCAATGATATATCTTCTGTTACTGTGCATATATATATATATATATATCATATAGTTTTTGTGTGTAAAATCGTTGCAGTGAACCCAACTGTGCCGTCACTGCAGACCCCGCGGTGCACTACACACACTATTTCTACAGTCACCAAAGATAGCGATGTTAATGATGGCTGTCTTCAAGCGGTTTCACATCATTCACTTGCACAGTGACACTGGGCTTTTTAGGAAATAATTACAGAGGTCCGGACCGGCTATGGCCATGCTGCGCATTTCTCCGCGCCAATCAAAAAGCGATTCTGCTCTTCTCACCCTCTCTCGCTCTGTGTGTGTTCAATCCAAGGATTCAAATTAGTTTGCTCAGATATTTGTAGGGATAATTCTGTCCTCTCAAGATAATAGTAGGGACATGTTCCCGCTGTCAATATGCGAACCTACGCCCTTGCCATTAATGCTCCCCATTATTTTAGTCTAGTCACGAATCCGGCGCTTTCAATATCGTTTTCATCCGTCTATTAATTCTGAGTATTGGAGACATAATCACGTCCTGCCCTGTTATCGGTACAAATTCATCCTCAAAGACAATAACCTTATAAAAGATTGCCTTTCTCCGATCATTTTTCCCCAATTGACTTTCCACATTTAAGCCATTTGTCTCTTAGACCCCATCCCAACTAGGCTAATTCAAAAAGTTGTACCCTTATTTAGCAGCCTTAATGTAAGCTGTTTTAACCAACAAGCCATGTACCACAGTCCTTCAAAGTAGCTGAAATTAAACCTCTTCGTAAAACCCCCACTCTTGATCCAGTAGTGTTGGTGTTGGTTAATTAACTTAAAACCTTCCCTTCCTCTCTAAGATCCTTGAGAAAGCAGTCCTAAATCAGTTGTCCGACTTTCTACATAACGATAGTTTATTTGAGGATGGGGAGGCAGTGCCTCTTGTTCAGAAGAGCAGTCACATGTTTTATTAAACTGTACTAAAAGTTCTGTTTTGTTAAGTTGTGCTTAGACTTTATAGTAATTATGTTAAGTGTATATAGTTATTATGATTTGTCACTTTGGCTTGATTTTGTTATCCTTCTAAATTATTGTAAATACTTTGGGTGAATAAAATCCCTATTTTTCCCACTTTACCTGCTCTCCTACGTTTACCCTGGTCCCTCACAAGTTGGAAGTATGCACATTTAAAACAATTCCACCAATGCTTTCAAGATCAGACTGGTACCCAATCTGAATACGAGTTTCTTGCCCATGATCTGGGAAGAGCCACTCTGATATGAGCCGTTTTGTGCTGTTCATAAATTGTGTGCACGTGCAATAAGGGAGAGACCAGCCCAGACCCACTGTCAGAAGACTCTGCAGACCTTGCATTCATTCAAATGGATGTTGCATTTCACAAAGCATTTTCTTTCTTGTGATTCATCATTTAAAAAATATATGCAAATTAATTTCCGAAGCGTAAAAGAGCCTTAAGAGTTGCAACTGACATTGTTGTAATTGATTATGATGCATGAACTTTAAGCATTCCAAAATGAACATTTCTACAATCTAACTATTTCAAAAAGACCCACAACATACATTATGAGTGAGGTAGGGGTTTTAAGGAGGAATGTATTCATATTCCACATTTTGGGTAGTAGGTGACTCATAATAATTGTATTTATGTAAATAAGTAAAATACTGTGTAGCTTGCCTCTGTGCAAATACTATCATATATATATATATATATATATATATATATATATATATATATATATATATATATATATATATATATATATATATATATATATATGACTTTGTTTAATTTATTACCAATGCATTTGTATGTTATATGTTTTGTATTTCAGGCCAGGTATTTAAAGTACATTCATTTACTCTATTCCTTGACGTTGTTAATCTAAATCAGATTTTGGTTCTCTTATTCTTAATACAAATACAATCAAGGAAGTTACAACTTCAAGGACAATGTATTGAAAGTACTGGCTGCATAACTATGTCCAAAGGTAAGAGCTCAAATTGTAATCTAGCTCCACCAGAATGTCCATGTCATTGATGTAAAAATCGAAGTCGATTTTGATTATGTCAAGTCATCAGATTCAACTCTTGTCTTACTCAAGTCCAAGTCTCAATGTTGCACAAAATTGCCTGTTTTTCCAGACAAATTGTCTTTCACTCTCTTTTATTGTTAAACAGCATTTCATTCATTCAGTCTAGTAAGCACTCTCAAATCAATAAATCAATTAGTGAAAATGTCCTCTCTTTTTATTTAACATATTCCAAATATGTCTTCAAATAATTCAGTTTTCTAAAAGCACAGTACGACGTTCACAACAGTACACAAATATATTTAGTTATTCCTTTAACAACTTCTATTCAGTCATTGGTGAGCACATGTTAAATGTTCTCAAGGAAAAAGACAAAAATAACAATGAAAATCAGAAGTGAAGGTGAAACATATTAGTTTGGCCACATGGTGGCAACATATACGGGCTCAGTTGTCATCATCGCCATCATCAAAGACATCAGCTACAGTCCTGTGGATAGAGAGACAAATAGGTCACAGACTGTAGTTTATTAATGTTTGAACAGGTCACTGTGTAAATATGACTTACTTGTAGATAGATCCAGTCACTTCATCAAGAAAACCCCCTGAAGAAAAAAGACAAAGTGTGAGCTGGAGCCTCTGTCAACAAACAGCAAAATCAAACCTTTTTCATCAAAGCTTGGCCTGCATTTTTGTCATATAACACTACTGCTGTAGAAATCGAACTATTGTAATTTGATTTAAGTTGACCTTCATTTTAGGATTCAAAATGTTGCGTCAAAATTAGACTGTGATTAGTTTACATATACTACATCGCCAGGTAAGTCTCCACACCCTGCACGACTCCCAGCAGCTGCTCGAATCGGATTCAATACACCGGTACGCTCTATGCTCTGCTGCTGCTAACCGGCTTTATACTCCAACTGTTTGCTGTCCTGCCTCCGCGATGGTGCAACGAGCTCCCCATTGACATCAGGAAAGCAGACACTCGACACATCTTCCATCACAGACGGACAACTCATCTGTTAAGAATGCACCTTGGCCCATAAAATAAAATACGAAACATAAAAACCCGTTCTCTTATTTTCTTTAAGTGTCTTAATGTTGCACTTGAAGAAGTACGTCATATTTGATGTAGTTTATATACCGCGTGATTCTCGCAATTGTTGGGGTTGTATCCCAGTGGTTGAATGCACTTATTGTTACTTTGGATAAAACTGACAGCAAAATAAATGTAATGTCTTCCGATACTGTATGGGAAAGAAAACTCTCCACTTTTTTGCTTAAGTGCAGGACATTAGGAGTGATCAGTTGAAATGAGCAACAAGACTTTCCTTTACTGATGTGATACTGTGGCAGCTCTGCATTTACTCACCGGGCTGGCAAAGAGTTTGGCAAGCAGGACACACATGACAGTAACTGCACATCTGTGAACAAGAAAGAGATGAAAACAGAAATTAAAATAGTATGCATTTGTATGATGGCTGAAGATGTAATGTTAGTGAATGCTTCTGTGTCTGACTCTGGACAGAGTGCTTGCACTGCTGTTTAGTCAGATGGAAAAGTGAAAGCTGTGTTGTACTTTATGATTTTGGTTATTTAGAAAGCCTTTAGAGCAGGGACCCAGACACCGTTGTATCCGGACCCTGGACCTACAACCGATAGATAATTGAGAATTATAACATTTTGATGGAGCGCTTCTATTTAACTGCCGCAGCTTTTCTAGCCTTTACAGCACTCGTTCAGTGGTCCAGGAAACACACCGACCAATTTCATGCGTATTAAATCACATCACATGATGCTACTCAGCCAGTCAAATATGTGTATTGTGATAAGCATCACGGCTTGAGTGAGATAAACACACACAGGAGAGATGGGCGAGAGGCCGAGTAGTCAGAGAATAATACTGGAGTCAGAGAAGTTATTTTACATGACGTTCTCCAAAAAGAGAAATGTGGTCAGAGAGGCAAGAACCATTAACCAAGAATGGACAAACTCTTAAATGTTAATTCTTCACTACGGACAGTTTAAAACCAGTATGTCTCACATGTTCAGAGACCGTGGCGATTAATAAAAGCGGTAATGTGAACCAACACTACAGTCAAAGCATAAATCTTTTGAGGAAACGTACCCACTCACATCTGATGAAGTCACAGATAATATACAATCTAAGAGCCCAATATGATCATGATTATTGTGATGTTCCGAACCTTTGAATGAGGAAAGTCTCTCAATGGACCTCGTTGAATTTTAATACTTAAATATTTGATTAAGGTTTTTTTTGTTGCAAAGAAAAACAAATCCTAAACAAGTAAGAAATAATACTAGCAATGCACATGGCAAAAGGCCAGGAGGAAATACATTTGAACAAATAGTTAAATTAAACAAAAACAAAATACATCAAAACAACCATGCAGCATGCCAACAACATTGTCCGTCACTCGTGTCAACCATAATTTCAGGATCAGATATCAAAATGATGTATTGGAAGAGTTCTATACACAGCAATATTTCTGTTAAGCTCTAGATTTGCACAGATGAAGTAGCATCCTGTTTGAAGAGAGTATGAAGAGAGAAAAGATAATGAGCTTCAACAATGAACAGAGTCAAAAAACCCTGTGTGAGGTTAGGGAGGGCAAGTCACCAGCCAAGTTCTTATTCTGACAAATATTTGGTCCATTTTGTCCATCTTGCTATGTATGTGTCTTTCCTTAATCTCAGTAGGAAAGTCAGTCTTTCCATATCGTGAATTTCTTTCATGATTTCAATCCAATTTTCGACTGAAGGTGGGTCGGTTTGTAGCCACTTACGAGTAATTGCTTTTTTTGCTGCTACCGGTAATATTTTCAGGAGGTATCTGTCATTTCCTGTTATTCCTTCTGGTATATCACCCAAATAAAATGACTCGCATGTGACGAAGATCTGCTGCCCAAGAATATGCTGCATAACTATCCAAGCGTTTTGCCAGAATGTTTCTATCTTGGAGCAGCACCAGAAGATATGGTGGTGGTTTCACAACCCTCCCTACAATTTCTCCAGCATGTACGGTTTATTGAGACTAAGTACGTGTTCATTTTAGGGGTAATAAAGAAACGAACAAGGTTCTTCCAGCTAAATTCACGCCAATACATTGAACAGGAAGTAGTGAACACGGTTTCACACATATTCTCCCATTGCTGACTGGATATTTGATCTTCTAGTTCTTTCTCCCATCTCTCCTTGATATATGTTGTGTTAGTTCCTCTGCCCTTTGTGATTCCCTGGTAAAGTTTTGAAATGACTGATTTGGAGCTGCCAATGTATGCCCGTACTATTCATTTTATTATTTCATTCGGTTCCATATTTACCTCATGTCTCTTAATTTCTTTTGAAAAGTACTGCCGTAACTGTAAATATCTGAAGAAATCATAATTTTCTAAATTGTATTTTTCCTTCAATATCTGGAAGCTGTGTAATGTGTTTTTCTCCATTATTGTACAGAAAGCAGTAATACCTTGTTTGGTCCAGTACCTGAATCTAGAATCTATACTATTTGGTGTAAATTCTGTGTCATATGCAAGCCATCTAAGTTTTCTTAACTGGGTCCACAAATTGAGTTGCTTTACAACGTCAAACCAGGTGTGCAGGATGAATGAGACAATGGGGTTCAGATGGGCGCGATAAGTTAACATTAATTTGTGGTCTGCGATCATTGCTTGTATACTGGAATACCTTTGCATTAATTTTCCACCTCCTTCCACTTAGCCTCGTAACCATTATCACATTTTAATGAATTTTAATTGAATACCCCTGCTTCAGATAGAGCTATTCGCAATACAATTGCCTCAGTAACTCTTGTTGGTAAAATACATGTAAGCCTGATGGTGTCTCTGTGTGTGTAACCATAGAGTGCACTGTAACTGGTAATAACTGCAAAACTGAAATGCAGGTTGGCTGCACAGAGACCTGTCCATCACCATTGATGATACCGTGGTGACGCCAACTCGGACTGCGAGGAACCTGGGTGTGACCCTGTATGACCAACTCTCGTTCTCAGCAAACATTGCATCGGTTACACGCTGCTGCAGATTCCTGCTCTACAACATCAGGAGGATTCGCCCCTTCCTCAGTGAGGAGACGGCGCAGGTGATCATCCAGGCTCTTGACATCTCCCGCCTGGACTACTGCAACTCACTACTTGCTGGAGCCCCGGCGTCGGCCATCAGTCCTCTGGAGTTTGTCCAGAAAGCTGCAGTTCGTCTGGTGTTCAATCGCCCCAAGTTCTCCCACAGAACTTCCCTTCTCCGTTCTCTACACTGGCTCCCTGTAAGAGCATCCAGTTTAAGACTCTGGTGCTAGCCTACAGGGCAGTGAAAGGAACAGCTCCTTCCTATCTCCAGGCCATGGTCAAGCCCTACACCCCGGCCCGACCACTTCGCTCTGCTGCCTCGGGGCGACTGGTTGCCCCGTCGCTCAGAGGTCCCTGCGGCCGATCGACCCGGTCACGGCTGTTTTCTGTCACTTATTGTATTCGCATTAGTTTGTTTTTGCACTGTACTTTTGCTCTGGTTTATGCTGCAGTTTATGCTCTTAGATGCTTGTTTAAAAAAGGAGATGCACTTATGACTTCTGGTGACTAGTTCTCTTGAATACCTATGTTGAATACACTTAGTGTAAGTCGCTTTGGATAAAAGTGTCTGCTAAATGACTGTAATGTAATGTAACTGGTAATAAGTGCATGCACCGGAACTTGTAATAATGCATGCACTGCTAGTCATAATAGTCACTGGAGCTGGTCATGATAACAAGCACTGGAGCCTTCGTCACAACCTTACGCCACAAACAAAGTTGACAAAGAGTTTCCTTTTCTCTGGTGTTAGAGAGAGCACGGGCTGACCAGAAGTCAAACGTCACATAATGTGTATTTTCTCACCTTGCAGTCATCGCAGTGTTCAGATTTGTCTCCCTCTTTACAGGGACATTTGTCACAGCTGTCACAGTGCTGTAAGAAGACACATATAGTTAGGAAGAAATCTGGAGTCGGCAGAGTTAGAAAGGATGGGATATAAAAGAAACGACAGAGAGGACATGTGTAGAGGGCAGGATTGGATGTAGTATGTACTACTTCCATTTCAATGAGCAATAAAACAAACTTCAGTTAGTAATTTAGTTCCCATGACCACACATTGTTAAGTTTTAATTTAGGATTTCACATCACATAATTTTGTGAAGGTCACTAGTTTTCTGACTTAGCTTTAATAACAACATCAAATTTCTCAAAATAATTTTAGACCTACCTCACAGAATTCACAATATGAGCACACAGAGCCCTTGTGATAAGCCCCATCGTCGTCATCGTCATCGTCGTCATCATCATCATCATCATCATCATCATCATCATCGTCATCATCATCATCATCATCATCATCATCATCATCATCTGCACATAATATTGATAGTAAATGTATGAATTTTAAACTAAAATACATGAGAGGATCAAACTGTGCTTTATCAAAATGTACACCATTATGATAGTGTAAACATTTAATGATGTGGTATATTTCTGTGCTGCTGGTTTCTTTTTCTATGAGAAAGATGAAGAAATGATAAAAATTGTCAGAATAAAGTCATATTTGGATTAAATTGAAGGAAATAAGATTTTTTGTTTTATTTTATTTTTTACAAATTTTCCTCGGAAGTACAATAATTTCAAATATCAAGAATAGCCTAGTTCTCTTAAACTACAGGCCAAATTGTGTGTGTATTACAAACTGAAAGTGTTTTGAATACAGAGTACTGAACACTGCCAGCAAACATTCCGAACAACATTTTTCATGGTTGTTAATCCTGGCGGAGGTGTAAACACAGAGGTGCATCTGTGCCAACTTTTGAGGCTGTATATTGTGGTCTGGATTACTTTAGAGTGGACATCATGTAAAAAGCACCTTTCAGTGCAAAACAGAATTACCAATCGAGCAAAGAGGACACCTTGTCAAGGGTTCTTGTGTCAGGATCTAGTTTGAAGACTAGAACAGGTTTATATCTGGAGCTGTGTGCTGTGTCAACTTTACATGATGGGTGGAAAGTTGGAGGAAGGATAGTTATGGGCTCACAGTTAACAATTTTGTGACTACTGTAAGGTAATTGCATCACATTGCATTGTGTTACAGGTGCTTCTATTTTATGCTCAGTGGCCATTTAGCTTCATCTCATTCATTTCATTTTTGACTTAAAGCTGTAATTTGAAATGCATTTTCAATTTAAGTTCATGTTCAACTTAAACCAACAGTGGCGGAAGATATGCAGATCCTATACTTTAGTAAAAGTAGCTATAGCACAATGTAAATATATTTAATTACAAGTAAAAGTAGTGCATTTAAAATGGCATTTAATTAAAATTATGAAAGTATTATCAGCTGTCAAATGTACTTAACTTATGAAAGTCAAAGTACTTATTATGCAGCAGAATGAGTCCCGACCATATAACTTTACTGTATATTATAATAGTGGAATATTATTACATTAACTCTCATTCTACAAACACATGACTACTGACTGTAAGAAACAACCATCATAACAAAATGTTATTTCTTCTAGATTATATAATTAATGTCATCTGAAAAAAAACGGATTTAAATAGTAAATAAACTGAACTTGTTGCTCTCTTTTCTAGTCTTCTGACCACTCAAAGCTCTTTAACTCACGTCATCATTCACCCATTCACAGACTGATGACAGAGCTACCATGTAAGCTACCACCTGCCCATCAGAACTAACTAACATTCACAATTAACTGGTAAGAACAAAATCAAACTGAGCACATGAGGAAATGTGTGTCATACTTAAACTATCTGTACCATTTCATCTATTAACAGCTGCATAGACTGCATTTGGATGCTTTTAACTGGGGCCCCCCAGGCCCCCAATTGGTATTTATAAAAGCACTAATTATAACAGAAACAACAAGGATATTAAGTCATTCGGAACAAAATGATTGACAAAGCCATGACAAATTGAAATTGTGATAAATGATAAAGTATACCTCTTTATCATTCCTCTGGGGTCTGCAGGGGCTCCAGGATTAAGGTTAGGCTGCATTTTAGTGGTGAGGCACGTTTAACTATTTGACTTTCTGTTGGATAGTTACATTTATAACAATATATCAAATTTGACATGAACTGATGAGATTGGTTTGGTGTAAGATATTCATTTGTAAAGTAAATACAGCTGTTAGATAATATTAGTGGACTATTAATCAAAGTGGCAAAGGAGGGAAAAATTAACTTTGTTCCACCACTGTGACAAATTTACAAAATAAATACGTTGCAAATTGCTTTTTGACACAATAAGAAAATGATTAGGGCCCGAGCAACCGACAATGTCGGGCCAGCGAAGGCCCTATTGAAATTCTAATGTTTTGGTAAACGGACATATTTTGGGGGTACTTGCCATGCACGAAAACTCACCAAATTTTGGACACTTGTCAGGCCTGGTGAAAATAGCCATCTGAATGCATCTTTCTGTGTAAAGAAATGGCTCTCTAGCGCCCCCTACAAGTCAGACCGGCGACGCCCCTTGGCCAGTGTGTCCAATTTAGTTGAAATTCGACACACATGTCCGACTCCACTAGATCTACAAAAAAGCCTCTCAGACCCCCTAAGCTCCGCCTACTTCCGTCATTTTGAATTTATTGAAAAACACATTTTTGCAAACTCCTCCTACATGCTGGGTCTGATTACTACCAAATTTGCTATGGATGATTAATGGATCTAGATCATCAACAGTTATCGAAATCTTTTTCCTATCTCTTTGCGTTTACAAGATATGGACCAATAAACATTCTAGGGCGTGGCTTATATATCAATATGCATAACGTCTCAACCGTTTGTCCTAAAATTACAAAATGTGCAGCATATGTGCACATTGCATCCTGTAACATACCCTGAGATTTGTTTTGGATTCAACCACTAGGGGGCGCTACAGTAAACACGCAAATTTGTACTTTTTGTCACTTTTTGCATTTTTCAGCCTTCATACTTTAATTTAACAAACTCCTCCTACAGAATTTATGCGATCAACTTCTAATTTGGTCAGGATGCTCTTAAGACATTTGTTATTAAAAGTTATCAAAATCGGGAGTTTTCATCGAAGAACCTTGACGTGGCGTGGCGGCCATTTAGCCTCATTGGTTATAAAAAAAGAAGTTATAAATCCAAGGTATATTAATCCAATCCGCACAAAACTTATTATGCATGATGCTACTTCAAGCTTGAACATACTTCAATTGAAAAAATTTCAATAACTCATAGCGCCGCCTACTGGCTAAATGAAATGTCATATTTTATACTTTTATTTATTCCTCCTAGCGAGGTGGTCTGATGAGTCTCAAATTTGGTACGGATAGCCTTAAGACATTGATGATGCATCATCATGAATATTGTGCCATGGCGACGCATTGTTCGCCATGAAAAAGGAAGCTGATGGGTTTAGTGACTTGGGATGCTCAAAAACGTATGCAACTTTATACATGCACAGGCCGGAGTCCAGCCGGCACCCCCGACGTGCTGGAGGATGTGAGGGCCCGTTCATCGCTGCTCGCAGCTTTAATTTCATTTGTTTTCAGCAATCTAAAATATGCTTTGGAAGTAATTTTTTACCAGTTCAGTTTTTATTGTCTATTATATTTTCAGAGGTTGACATTATCTTTACTGCAGTGGTTTGTTGGAGATGGGTTTGTCCTTAAATCACCAAAGAAAATGTTTCACCCAGATGTTCTGTGTCAGGCTCTTAATTTTAATTAAGACTGTTGCAGTCATATTACAATAGTGCCCAACTCTTAAATCCTCCAACAATTGTAATCTCCCAGACAAGCATTTTATATAACACAGTTCATATCGAACATGCTGTGGTCACAACATACTCACAGGTTTCAAATGTCTGTAGCTCAGCATTCTGGTCCTCAAACAGGTAATATGACATGTTTACAGGCTTCTGATTAAAAGTAATATTGCTCTCTATGCATTTATACAAGTCTTTGGTAACAGATTTGAATTTAGGCATTTTATGATCATTTGATTTATTTAATGAATGAAAGTAGGGTTAAAGACATATGGATAGTGGTGATTGTCATATTTTCCACAAATGAATGATCACAGTCATCACAAAATCATTTTTTTACCGAACAAGAAGAGAAAAAAGCAGACAACCATTTCATCTCTTGACATTTTGACATCAGATGGAGCTTTAGCTCTTTTACGTCCTCTATAGAAAGAGACATTTCTCTCTTTTCCCAAACACTCTCTCCCTAAAAGTCTGAAAAATGCTCAGTAAATCCACTATTGTGACATTTCAATTCAAATGAAGAGTTGTACAACTGTTCAGCTTAGTTTCACAAATTACTCAAATATTTGTATTGAATTACATCAGTGCCAAATAAGCATTGAATAGTAAGGGGGAAATTCCATAAAACTCAAAACAAATATTCATCATTAATATAAAGCTACTGACATCTGCATCAAGTTATT